>CAUZXP010000536.1:0-32300 GCA_963584105.1 Alviniconcha strummeri | reverse complement strand
AAAACGTTGATTCCACAGAGCCGTGCTTGTATTTAAAACATGCAGAAATCTAGCTCCCCAATGTCTCGGCTGTTTCTCGTGTCTGTTCAAACACTGACGCTTCATCGCGGTCCATAATTCTGCCCACCAGACTTTCCCACACTGGCTTCTCAGGCCTCCTCATGTGCATCCCTCTGGAACTCTGTCCCTGTTCAAGTGTAATCATGCAATTCTCTCGTTAGCTTCGTAACACACAGCACAAAAATTGGTTCAGTAGAAAAATGTAACAACTTGGGAACTGATTTTCAGTGTACGCCATCATGTGTGGCCACCCCTCCACCCCCCCCCCCCCCCGACTCCCACTTCATGCTCGCCTATACTGTCAAAGACGGTAATTGTTTTACCGTCAATTATTTGTGATTTAAGTTTGTTGTTGCCTTTGTTTGCCTTTTGTTTCGATTTGCTTCCTCTGTACGTTTGTGTGTGTGTGTGTGTGTGTGTGTGTGTGTGTGTGTGTGTGTGTGTGCGTGCGTGCGTGCGTGCGTGCGTGCGTGCGTGCGTGCGTGCGTGCGTGCGTGCGTGCGTGCGTGCGTGCGTGTTCGTTTGCTTCTTTGTATAGCCTGCTTGCTTTTGCAATAGACCGTTCGCATTTGAGGATTTTACAGGAGTAGTCCCCCTTCGCTCTAAGCTGTTTGTTGATGCCCTCTGGAGTTCGGCGAGTTGTGATACTGAAAGTAGACAGTACATTACTAGCAGATAGCCTTTGCTACAGGTCGCAGCGGGAAAGTACTGTAAACACTGCTCGAGGAGGTTAACGGACGAACTGTGACGATTCTCAGAGTTTCAAGAGACAGGTTTTTTGGAAAGCTTGTGGCATTAAGTACTCGGTTGAGATTGGCCCAGAAAGGTTTTGAACATTAAAGTTCTGGACGTTTGTTTGCCCGAGTCTGTTTTGAATTGGAGCAGTGACAATGTACCTTCGATTATTCCTCATCGGTCGTTCAAAACAAACAAGGTATATATATATATATAGATCTATGAAACTAGGATTCGTGAGTTTGACTATGCACCGTTTGTAATGTTTGATGTAGTTTAATTACATAGCCTCATACTTAAGTCCTATCTTGCATGAAGAATGAACCATATAGCTTTCTTTTAGTGTAACACAAATAAAGCAAACACACCTAGTGAGACATTTTCCTTTGGTTTACAACTTAAATAATGTGTGTGTGTGTGTGTGTGTGTGTGTGTGTGTGTGTGTGTGTGTGTGTGTGTGTGTGTGTGTGTGTGTGTGTGTGTGTGTGTGTGTGTGTTTGATGAAATATAAGTAATCAATGAGTTATATGTGTGCGTGTGTATTTGTGCACATGTCATATGGAACACAAAGTGTGGGGGAGGAGATAAGTTTTGGGTGATATGGGATTGTGAATAAACAGCCTTTTTATTAATAATACAAATAATAATAATAAGAACAACAAAAACCACCTAGTGAGAAATTTTCCTTTGGTTTTCGGCTTGAATAATGTTTAAGCATGTGGAAGTGTGTTTTCCACTTGACTGTGGATACAAAAAGGATGAAGATTTTAGTTGCAAGCATTCATTACAGTACTGTACTCATAATTCGATTGTTGATTCACTAATACATGATTTTCTTTACAAAGTTCTACAACTATTAATTTTAGTATCAAAATATCTACTTATAGATAGCTTTAGATAATAACTAACAGCCTTAATAGTTAACACTGATAGCATGTAAATAATTAACGATTTATTTTTGCAATGAAAAATGTACAAGCTTGGAAATGGTTTGATTTTCAATGTACGCAAACATGTGTAGTTACCCCCCCCCCCCCCCCCGATAGAGGCCAGTTTCTATATGTATGTGTTTATTATTCCTTGATCCCCCCACCCCCTCTTTTTTGAATTCCACATTGACTATTCACCTTACTGTTTGAGTATTTGGTGTTTTGTATGTGAGACGGGGTTTTGTCTGACGCCTTCCTTGTGGACTGGACCCTTGGCTGCACCCTAGCGGTGATGAAGCCAACTGCGCCATCTTGCACCACCTGGATACCGCACCCCCACCCCCCACCCCCCCCCCACCCCCGTCTTCCCGTGGCGGAGTCATCACCTTCGTCGTGCACGAATCTCTGTGTCCTCACCTCACTGCCACCACCCACTTTCCCTTTCAACACTCTTCCTTTTAGCTGGCTCACTTCTCTGCCAACCTTCGTCAACTACAACTCGAAAAAAAAAAAAAAAAAAAACAAGAATGATTCTTCCAAGGCCCTGACAAGAAAACAACAACTCAAGCCAGTCAGCCAGCCAGCAAGCCAGCCAGTTAGCCAGCCAGTCAGTCAGCCAGCCAGCCAGTCAGTCAGTCAGCCAGCCAGCCAGTCTCCCTCTCATTCTTTGTCTGTGACTCTGTCTATCCGTCTGTGTCTGCCTGTCTGTGTTTGTCAGTGTCTCTCTATGTCTCTCTCCTTTTCAAAACAGGGTACACTGATGACAGTGATACCGTTCATATTACACTGACAACGAATCAGAAGTGTAGAACGGTGGAAGTGAGTAATGCTCTCAAAAAGAGACTTAATTCTCTTCGTGGAAGAGCTGACAATAAAGTTAATTGTTCCGGATACAAGTTTAACCACTGTCTGCAACTTAGATAGAAATATTGAGCGTAGTTCCCGAACTGCTGAATTACATCAGGAGTGTGTTTAGGTATCGGGCTCTTAGCAACAATGAATTAAAGTACGGGAGTACACCTTGCTCTCTGCACTCACTCACTCACTCTGCGCTACAGGAACAATCGTCTTGATTTTTCCAGCTCAAGGGATACGGATAGAAACACGGTTCGAGTGGCACAACACAGCCATCTCTTTGGAAGCGTGTGCCTGTCGCCGATCCGCAGATCGTGTCACATGCTCGGTTTCCTCCAGCGAAACGGCCGTGACCACCCTGAAGCCCTTGCACGGGGAGATCTGTAACAGCTGAAGAAAAAAAAAAAAAAACCTAATTCAGAGTTTGGTTCTCGTATGCAGCAGACAACACTCCTTCCTCCTCCCCCTCCCTCTCCGCCCCGCCCCCAGAGAGAGAGAGAGAGAGAGAGAGAGAGAGAGAGAGAGAGAGAGAGAGAGAGAGAGAGAGAGAGAGAGAGAGAGAGAGAGAGAGAGAGAGAGAGAGAGATTTTTACAGTAGCATTTCGTAAAAGAACATTATTTTCACCAGCGTGAATACACAGTCGTTAATTGCGAAGGCGTTAACACATAGGCCTATAACTACTCTTTGCGTGTATTCTGGCCCTTAAAAAAGATTAGTTTATTAGTTAAGTCTAGTTAGGTACGCTTGAGGTGACAAAGCATAATCATTGAACATAGTTGTAGAATCCCCCCCTTCCCTCTCTTGCCAGCAGGCCTATTCAGCCAGCTACACAGTTTTTGCACTTTTAATCTAAACGAGAACGCCAACGGCAAGAGGTAATCAATCAAACATATGATTTGGGTAGCTTCGTTGTTTCCTTTTCGTTTGTTTGTTTGTTGTTTTTGCATTGTTGTTGTTAAAAGCACATGAAATTCGCAACTCCTAATGCTATGCGTTTTTTCTTCACTGGATTTTGCGTACATGTCATGGGCGCTGCCCGCTCTCTTTGGAGCTAGAAGAAGATGACTGTTTGGAAAGCCATCTAATGCCAACTTGTCTCGCAAGAGGTATTTGCTATGCTAGAAATCAGAGAAAAGTGTGTGTGTGTGTGTGTGTGTGTGTGTGTGTGTGTGTGTGTGTGTGTGTGTGTGTGTGTGTGTGTGTGTGTGTGTGTGTGTGTGTGTGTGTGTGTGTGTGAATGTGTTGAGGGGTTGGGGGTTGGGGGGGGCAATACTAGCACTGCATCTCCAGTGTTATGCCTGCATTAAAGTTAGCAGTGAAGAGGACATACGGTGGGACTAGACAGACAGTCGTAGACAGAAATCATAGGTAGGGACAGACAGAGAGACATGGATGGAGAGACAGACAGAAGAGACCGACGGACAGAAGGAGAGACAGACAAGCAGAAGGAGAGACAGACAGCCAGAAACTTAGGAGAGACAGACAAGCAGAATGAGAAACAGGCAGAAGGAGAGACAGACAGGCAGAAGGAGAGACAGACAGGCAGAGGAAGAGACGGACAGACGGAGGAACAGACAGGAGGAGAGACAGACAGACAGAGTGAGAGACAGACAGGCAAAAGGGGAGACGGACAGGCAGAAGGAGAGACAGACAGACAGACAGAAGAACAGACAGACAGGCAATTATAGAGACAGAGGAACAGACAGACAGACGGAGTGAGAGACAGGCAAAAAGAGAGACAGACAGAGAGAGGGAGAGATAGATAGGCAGAAGCTTAGGAGAGACAGACAGGCAGAAGAAGAGACACAAGCAGGAGAGACAGACAGACTCAGGGATGGGGGAGGGGAGACGGGAGGGGGGGGGGGGGAGCGGAAGGGGCTGTATTGCAGTCAAGCCTTACTGTGGAAATGGAAAGCTCAGCGTGAGGCCTTTCCACAAAGAGCAGTCTGGTGTGTCTACCTTAGGTGCGATAGCTGCGCCAGCATCAGGACTCCTGACCATACTTTTACGCATAGCACTCCGTGCACCAGTAAGGAGATAATGTCACGGCTGTCGCTGCTGCGGTGGTGATTGTGGTTGTGATGGTAATGGTGGTGATTACTGTGATGCTGCTGCTGCTGCTGATGATGGTAATGACAACTCCTTTCCCGCCAAGATCCGCCACATCCAGTGTACATTTTGGTCAAAAGAAGAGTCCCCACCAAGAGCGCCTTACAACCTGTTTCCGTGACGCCCCTCTGTGTCTCTCCCTCCCGTTCTGGCTGTCTCTCTTCCGCTCTGCTCTCTTCCCTCAGTCAACTACATCCTTCTCTCTGCTGGTTTACCACACTGCCTCCTCCAGTGTTTTATTCCGAGCCCAGCGTATGTGTGTGTGTGTGTGTGTGTGTGTGTGTGTGTGTGTGTGTGTGTGTGTGTGTGTGTGTGTGTGTGTGTGTGTGTGTGTGTGTGTGTGTGCGTGCGTGCGTGCGCGCGGGGATATTGATGCATTATTATTGCATTGACTTTTTTTTGCCCATCCGTCTTGTGTTTGCACATGGCTGAGTTTTCGTTGAGCTGTACTAGGTGGTGGGGATGTGTGAATTTGGCACAGTGCTAAACTGCAAAGCGCGATGGGGTCACCATCGTCCATTCATTCGCTGTGAATACCTTGCAGTACAGAGCGAACCTATATAGAATCTGCTTTGCTAACTCACTGATATGCATGGTGAAAATTCGCTCCTTCTGGGACTTTATCGTCCCGTCCACCACACAGGACGATGAGAAAGAGAGAGGGCTTCGAAAACATAATGATAACCTCATTCTTATTCAGTGCTTTTTTTAAAAAACTTCTTGAACACACTGTGCAATACTTAGCCTCAGGGATAAATATAACCCTATGTAGTTGACTGTCTCAAAGCACTAACTAACTAACTAACTAACTAACTAACTAACTAACTAACTAACTAACTAACTAACTAACTAACTAACTAACTAACTGTGCATTACATAAAGTTACAAAAACCGTCTTATGTAAGAACAAACTAAAAGCATCTAGCGGGGAAATGTGAAAATAATTGATTGTATCGGGCTCTACCGAAATAAATAAATAGGTAATAATGCACGTATAGGCTAAAATAGTGGCACCTTGTCTCCTCTCCAAGGTTTCCGCACGTGCATCTCGTCGGCCAGTCACTGTCCTGGTTTGCCGCGTCTGCATGTCTCTCCTCGGTGTCCGCACGTGCATCTCATCAGCTAACCTCTCTCTCCTCGGTGTCCGCAGGTGCGACTCGACGACACTGTAAAATTGAAATACATACCCTATCTGGGCTGCTTTGGGGGTAACATTTGTGTTGCTTTTTGTAGGAAAAGCTATCTTCCGCAGAGTGACGCTATAACTAAGCTTACAAATCGCTCCCTAACGTGGCTTTGTGCGCCCGGCTGCATGGTGGTACGATCCCCAGACTGCCCTTTCCCCGTCCACCAATGCTAATGCACGAAGGATATTGGAAAGAATTTTATTTCTCCATTATCCACTTCAGCGAAAGATAGAATTCAACGCCTGCACAAAAACAAAGAGAATTGCCGAATAAAAAAATAATAAAAAAGCCCAGAAATTGAGATATTGATTTTCGTTTTTACTCCCCCCTAAGGCCATCTTTAGAACAGAATGCGGTTTTCTTTTTGCAGTCAGAATTGTGCATTAGATTTGATCAAAATGTACACTCACGTTCAGAAATCTAATTTACCAGAGTAGAAACTGCCTGAAATGTTCATTGAGTGTAAGTTCTCCTGGTAAAGAGAACTGTGTAAATGAAAAATATACTCCATTGATTCTTCGTGTTGATGAATATAGTTCTTTATTCACTGACTAGAAGCACAGAATGCTAGGACCCTGACATAGCTTCCGTTAGTGGGTTTAATGCAATGATTCTAGCTGATCACTATACAAATCCTGACATGGCTTTCTCGTGTGGGTCTAATGCAGTTATCATGGCAGAATTCTAAGACTCCGACATGGCTCTTTCATGCGGATCCATTGCAATGATCCTGGCAGATCTCTACGACCCCGACATGGCTCTTTCGTATGGGTCTTGTGTAATAATTCTGGCAGATCTCTTCGACCCCGACATGGCTCTTTCGTATGGGTCTTGTGCAATAATTCTGGTAGATCTCTACGACCCCGACATGGCTTTCTCATGTGGGTCTAATCTATAGATTTCACTCAGCAGACCGCTAAGATGCCGACATGGCATTCTTCTGTGGGCCTAGTGAATAATGATGGGTTCTCATATAGGTCTAGTAGTGCAACGATGTAGCAGAGCGCTAAAAGCCGACATGACTTTCTCACGTGGGTCTATGATGATGGCAGAGCGCTGACCGGGATGTTGAAGTGAAAGTACCAGATGTAAACATGATGGCAAGATCTCCATAGCTTTGTTTAGATGATACATATGAACAGTAACTGTTGGTGCCCCTTTCAAAAGACAAATAACTTTCCGTGAAGGCGCCACACACTACAGAACCTCTTGGTATGGATCCACTGTTCTCTGTACGATAACAGAGTGGATAATTATATCCGTTGTCATAAACTTACCGGATCAGTGCAAATTGTTTTCTTCTGTTTCCTGAAAGTGCTGTCAGTGAGCGTCTGTATTTTGGCTAGTGTCAGATCAGATCGTGCGAACCAGCTAAGCCTGACAACAGCTGTTGCATTGTAGTGGACACAGAACAAGACTTCCGGCACTTAGAACAAACGTCCAGGACATAGGAGAAACTTCCTGCAGATATCATAAGACACCGATAAAACAGAACAAGACGTCTCAGACTCAGAACAAGACTACTGAGGCACATACGTATTTTCCAGGACACAGAACAAGGCTTTCTGGACACAGACGGGCTCCGAGACAAGGCATACATAACCTTTTATGTGTTTGGATCTCCGATACAAGGCTCCCCGGACATGAAACAAGACTAAGAGGGCTCAAAACAACAGTCCCAGAAGACAGCTAGAACAAAACTCTGAGAGTACAAAACGAAACTTCCAGGTCTCAGGACACCTCGCTCAGAACACAGAATCCTGGGACTCCAAACAAGGTTCCATCGACTCAGAAGAGGAATTGTGTGGCAGACTGGTTTTGAAATTGCAGTATTATGGCGTGGTTTGCCCGCAGATAGACAGTCAATCATTCCGCCGAGTGTGACAATATAAAAAAGTACAGATTACCTTTTCATGCCTTAAATCTTGGTGATTACATGCCTCTTTCGGTGGCGAGGATCCGGCGCAGCACCTGCACATTAAACAGGTGCTGCCGTTGGATTCACTTTTAAATCACACAAGAAGCAGCCTCACATTATGTCCCTTGACAAAGGTATTGTTTAGCTTTTCTGTGGCACCTCATTTAGCACTCATTTAGCACCTCATTTTCCATGTTATACTTTCTCTGGTTTTTGTATGCTGTTTTCCTCCATATTTTTCTTCTGATCTTTCTTTGGTTTACTCCGCCCCCCCTCCCTCCCCCGTCCCCCCTACCCCTCCCTGTTCTTATCCTTGCTACAGATGTGTTTTTCTCCTCTTCTGCCAGGAGATAGCCACGGTGAGCTGCCAGACATTCATAGTGGTGGAGGGCAAAGGAAAGGCGGGAGGAAAGGAAATGGCTTGGTTGGGTTAGCGGGTATTGGATAATTCGCAGTGCAGACATCAAGGAGAAAGGTATCGACTGTCCCCAGAAGAGGCTATTCCAGCCCACTGCTCGTAGACACAACACAGACTGTCTGAGGTCATGCGGCAGGTGCTCTGTGGACGGGTTTTGTCATGTCCCCTTTTGCTCCTTGCTTAAGAAGGAGTGTGGGTCCGCAGGCCCCGTCTCTCCACGACAACCATATTGTTGCCGAGTCGATAGAACATCGCCGTCCGTGCCATGCACCGTCAGTCTTAGACACTGGGGCACTTCAGATCTGCACTTGGTGTGGATACATATATATATACACAGGTGTAGTCTTGCATGACGAAGCGAGCAGCTCTTCGTTGAAGTGTTTTAGTCCTCAAGGCGTCCTTTGTGCGTGTGTCACATGCTGTCCTGGCGCATCGGCCTACTCACACGGCAGTTTTTTGCTTGATGTCGCTGATCTATAACTCACGTCATAGGCTTCTCAGGTGTTGTTGATGAATAAAATCCAGTTTGGATCGTTCTGTATTGTGCATGTCTTCTTCGCGGTGCTGGCATCAGCGGGACCTGGATGCGAACAAACAACAAAAGAAAGTCAACTCCCTCTGAACCGCTCGCACCAATCGATCGGCGTTGAATGGTCGGTTCGGCCGACAGATGACGAGGAGCAGAGCCCAAGGGTTCTAAGGCTGCCACGTCACTTTGGGGATGAGGTTGTACCTTTTGCAGAAGGCCCCATGTTTCTCCCGCAGAACGTATTGTAGCATTTTCGTCTTGAAAGACTTGACTTCATCAGCGAGCAATTCAGAGGGACTGGAACAAAGTAATTCCAGAAAAGTTCCTTCGTCGCCTAGTCTCATAAATGCGCATCGGTGTCAGCTCATCACATGCATTTGCCAGTACCACGCAAATGTCACCAACGTAAATCAGAAAAACAAGATGAGACTCATCAACAGCAATGGCGGCGGCCACATTCTGTGCCGACGTAAACCTCCTGCAAATCACCTTTTTAGTATCTTTTTGATGGCATAAAGGTGTACTGTGATTGACAAGTCACAAAATTAACTATTCCATTTCAATCAATAAGCTTTAAAAAATCGACTAGGCAGTGCAGTGGAGAAAAAATGCATCCATAGGCATGCAGTGGAGAAAAAACAAAGAACAACAACGAAAAATAATAATAATAATAATCAAAAAAAAACACACACAAACACGAAAGAACATTAACAACAATATAAAAAAATATATAAAAAAAGGTGCTATAGTATTGCATCTTTTTGTTATTGTTGCTGATATTGTTTTCGTTTCTTGCAAACTGAATCAGATGAAATGTATATGGTTGTTATTAATTTGATCCATAAAAGATAGAACAAGGTAGATTTGGAGATTTTTCCGGATAGGAATGTAACCTACGTATATATTATTTTTCTTGTCCAGGTTGTTGTTATTGTCGTTAATGTTGTTGTTGCTGTTGTTGTAAAGCACATCTGTGGAGTCTGTTTCTTTCTTGTAGTGATTAACATTGTTGCTGTTCTGCTTCTTTCTCCTTCTTCTTCCCGAGTGTCTCATTCCTCATTGTCCCTGTGCGCTGCACTGGATGTTAAAATCCCACAACTAGCAAACTTCTTCTTTCGATTATTTTTGACAAGCAAACTTCTAGCGATCCACTTCTAGCAAACGCGGCATGGTCTTTCGATCTATTTAAGACTGAACGAGTTCTTGAGAAAAAAATATATTTGAAGTTGTGTTTTTTTCGTCTCCCTTTCGTCTTTCCTGGCCGAGCCCAAAAGACCAAAAAGGTCAAAAAGGCCACCTGCTGTGTTTCAGCTTGAATAGCTAAGCTGCTTGGTTGTACCGTGTCCCCAGTTTCCTATGACAGAAACTCACAACACACAGCTCAGAAAACACGCATAGCTTGTTATGCTCATGTGTAAATACGCCCCCCCCCCCCCCCCCCCCCGCAAAATGCCAGAGAATTGTTAGCCTCTTTTTCCGTGCAAAGGCAGATATATACCCTCCAACACTTTCCAGGCCGCCACAAAACACTATCCACAACACCAGAGACGTGATCAGGGGGGCAAATGAGGGGACCTTTTCTCCTTTTCCTAACCGGAGAGTTGTTGAGGAAGGGGAGAGCACCCTCGGGACACAGGGCCTCATTAGGCAGAGTGAGGAAAGAGACAGTTGGAGATGGGAGTCCCAGATCAAAGAGCTCTTGTTTCACTGGGGTCTTGGTTTTTGTTGCTGATTCTCTGTAATTGGGTGGGAAAGAGATGATGAGCTTTTCCTCTTGTTCCGATTTTTTTCCGGGATGCGGTCCTTGTTTCAGCCACGTTGTTGTTTTTCACCTTACCGAGTTCCTTTACCCAAGGTTCACTCGCTGTCCTCCGGCGCCAGATTTCAATAGCATTGTTACCCGATACTTCGTTCTTCCTTTCAGAGTGAGGACAGTAACAGTTACAACCAAAAGAACAACAACAACGGGTAGGAGGAGGGGCGGAGGGGGGAGGGAGCGGGGGGGAGGGGGGGGGGCATGGTTTGCCTATCACACGTAAGTGCCGATCAACTTTCTTCGATTTGTGTTGAACGGACAGAAAATGATCTGAGGACGTCTGAACTGTCACGCGTTTACAATGAGTGTTGGGTGCATAGATAGGTAGTTCGTTGTGAAGGTCCGCTCAGTCGTGCAGCCCATGTCGAAGCGATAAAACGATACATTTGGGGACTGCAGCACTGTCACTGCAACTGCAAGAGGGAAGCCTCTTTCATTGGCCCGCCCGCCACCAAGTCAGCAGTAACACCTCCCTTCCCCCACTCCACCCCCTTGCCCCACCACCAGCTATTCCTCGGAAACCACTAATGCAAGCGCATTATGGATTGCTAACAAGATTCAACAGCCAGCATTTGCTCATAAAGAGAAATTCATTTATACTTGTATAGCCTTTAGGCTGAGGTTGGCTCCAAATAGCACCCAAGATTAGATGACGAAGTAAAGCTCAAATCTTCCGAAGGCAAACATCGTAGACTTGCTTTGATAAATGTTAAGATTCTTCTCTGACAAGGGACACGAAGTGCCTGGAACTTGGCACAATTAACTAGTTATTAATTTAATTTTAACGTGCACATGGTCAACCATCACGATGATCGATGCCAGTTAAGGCACTGAGTAAGATTTTCTGCTGGGCTTCTAATTATAGCCTTTTTCGGCCAGTAAATTCTGCATTTCGTGTTTATTTGGACGATATCTTTTTCTTTTCTTGCCGATGAAGTGAGGGCAGGACCAGGCTATCACGTCACGTTTTCACGCATTCCCGTAGTCAGAAATAGTAACACCACATATTTCATCAAGATGACATAAATTCTGAGTGACTAGGGTACGTTAGTCAATCGCCTCAGTGACCTGCATGAAGCTACCCCGCCCCTTCTCCGGACCGGGAGAATTCTGTCTGCGCATGCGACCCGAGGGGTATTAACCTGTCGCCAAAGTCAGAGTGACAGACCCGATTAGCCAATCAGGACACGCAGACGGGACGCACCTTTCAACCCCATTTCCACACTCCCACAACTCAGAATCTTTTGTTTTCTGTCACAGATGAATGAATTACCTGGCTTGTTGATTCTGCACAAGCACACTGGGCCTCGCTCTGTCACGTCAGACTGTGTTAGTGTTGGGAGCTTTCTCCTGACAACACATTGTTACTTGGCGTGTACTGATAGATTTGTCTGAGGTACGTCATTTGAGTATGCTAGCTGATATGGGACCCTCACACCAAGAAGAGCACTGGCAAGATTAAATCCACACAGACAAGGGGTCCGCGATTCGTCTGAAACAGGCACCACAACACATGTAGTGTCAACGCGATGATGAACCGGTTGAACTGGCCCAGCCTCCAACGAGAGGCGAAGGACAGCGAGACTCACCACGCTGTGGAAGCTTAAGAAGAATCTGGTTTATACTGAAGTACTTGCCAGCACTGACACCTGGCTTGCCACTCCCACATCTTCACTGCAGCATCGAGGCCACGACCAGCGATTTCCACAACCACAGTGCCGCACGCAGTACAGACAGTTTTCATTCCTCCCCAGAACAGTTAAAGAATGGAACGAGCTCGCAACACTCTTTATTTCAAGGGCCTGCTAAACAAACGCCAACTTCACTTTTGTCATACATGGCCAAATAATCAACCTGATGATTGTGGTCACACTACAAAAGATTTGGCGGCGGAGCTAGTCATGTTAATGTAATGGTGTGGAGTGGTCAAAAGACAAGACACAGGCAGCGGAGTCAATAAAGTGGAGACCACAGCAGGCGTATGGCAGCAATCAGTTTTTACTTGTTCAGCCGCAGACAGTTTTCAGCACACACCCAAAATCCTCACGCTCACGCATAGATAAGAGAACGGCGCGGGCCACAGGGAACACACGCTATCGCTACAGTAAAATCGCCCCTCTGGACCACAAAATGGCTGACAATTGTGTTTCCCTGGCCCGCACAAATACACTTTCCTCTACAATAACTAAACTAATTAAAACATCAAAAACATCAAATAAAAGCTACAGTTACAATCTTTTAAACCGTATAAACAAAATGTACACACATGACTTATTTTATTTACAACAAGAGTGGGAAGCGTGGCTTGCGCCTGTCTATATACAGATTCGTACAACTAAATCACAACTAACACAATGTACAAAACATAAATGTCACTAAAACTTACATCGGAATAAAGAGCACGCTCCCACGGTTAAAATGGTACATAACAATTACAATACAACGCTCTGTAAGAGAAGCAAGACAAACTCAAAGACTAGCATTAAAACAATCGGTGCGAACTTTCGCCTGGGGCGCGTAACCTTAGTGAAGTTAGTCGCAGCAGCGCTGATAGTGAGATTAAGTAGTCTATGAATACAACTTAGCTTCTACAGTACACAATACTTAATAAGTTAATTTCAACCCAAAATAAACACTAAACATGAAGTCAGCTAAGTAAAATACTATACGACAACGCATTGATCGACACGGAATTACTTTAATCGAATCAAAACAACAGTTCACTACCATTTACTAGTACTAAAGAAAGCGCGCCATGCAGACGACGGCTATAAAAGAATGGACCTAGAGAGGCATCGGCTACTAATTAAGCTCGATCCGGTGTCTGAATAAACGTTAAATAAACATTCTAAGATGCCAAATTATATTATACATAGCTTAGTGCATAAAAAGGACTAGATAGACAAAGAGTAGGTAAACAAACAAGCGGTCAAAATGTTAAGGGAGAAAAACAGATTTGAAAAAGGCGCGCACTGGCGGCTATCGCCGGTCGGCTGTGTGAAGGCCATGTGGCGTTACGCCACACGCCGCGCTTCAAAACAAAAGCGTCGTCTGCTCCGGTTCCCGGGTTACTAAAGTACAGTAATGAAATTGCATTGATCCGTTAAGCGGGGCGGGATTAGTGTAAAACGTACAAAGAGCACTTGCTCACATTAATAAAGCCATTGTCTAATTGAACCTGTCGCGAACACACAAGACTATCATTTTGTTAGTGCTTCTTTGGTTAAATCCTCTACTCTTTTCACATACGAACAAATGGCGTGGGAAGCAAGACCATGGCCGCAATGTCAGGGCAGAGCAGGACATCGATAACATCCACTGATAGCAGCCGCCAACGCACTGCGCACAGACGGCCCTCTTGCAGAGTACAGGGCCAGTGTAACAGGCTATCTCCACGCCTGGTCCGAAGTTTGGAAACCAAGGCACACTGCAGTTTCCACAAGCCGAGACGACCAGGGAGTAAAACGATGTTTTTGCTGGGGCCAGACGGAGGGACGGTAAAGTTAGTTCTTCTTGGAATTTAACGTCCCGTCAACCATACAGGATCACCTCAGAAATTACTCTTCAAACTTCTTGTTGGAAGCTATAAACTGGAATGGAAGAAATTCTGTCTTGGCAGTCAGCGAAGCATACGTGGCTATATTCTGACCTATACCAGGCTTTAAAAAGCAGAACTTTGACTGCTTTAGATTCTCAACAGAGAAACCTTAATTTCTGCGTCCACAGTACCCAGCTGCGACGGGGAGGGAGGGGGGGTGGGGGGTGACAATAAAGGTGGAGGAGCAGACAGACAGACGGGGCTAGGTGAGTGTTGAAGGAGGAAGATACCCATGAGACGCACGGAACCATTCTCTCTCCGCTCACGACCACAGACACAAGTAAAGTGCCCAGCGTTGTACACACACAGACAGGCACGTACATTTCTCACGTGCAAACAAAGTGGGGAGCGCTGGCAGTGAACTAAATCAGGAGACCCAGATGACAGCAATGGGGCAGGGGAAGGTCCTGGATTAATGGCTGACGGCACGCCACGGTGGCGGTGGGTGGAGGACTAAAAAGCAGCCGACTGGTCAACAGCTGGCGTCTACATCTTTGCTGCCTCCAACGACGGCATCCCTCCCACACTGCGCACTCGCGATAGGGATCACGGAAGTCAAACCGCTTCTCACATCTAGTGGCATCAGCGTGTGAGTGAGTAAATGATCGGCTAAGGGATTGATTGCTGTGGCTTGTCTTGGCCTTGCTGGGGACCGTGCTGAACGGGGCTACCAACCCGAAGGAGTAAATTAAGTCGAGTTCACCTCTTTAGCGGGGGAAAGGGGGTTAACCTGTTAACAACAGACAGTCTCAAACACTGAACATGCGCTGCCATTGACTTTGTTAACCTGTTAACATCAGATAGTCTCAAACACTGAACATGCGCTGCCATTGACTTTGTGTATGCACGCGGACATCCACGATTGTGGATATATATCTTTGACACATCTCTGACCGGTCTGTCTGTGATTGGCAAAGCGTCGTGCTGACCAGTTTCGCATAATTCTGTGGAACTATCTGTATGCAGCAACAACATGCTGAACTGCATGAAAGCATGTTTTCTGGTGGCATCTGTTTAGTGACTGGAAACGTAACTTTACGCGTACGTAACAATGGCAAAACTCGCTTTGCATTTGGCTGTTATGTGGTGTTGCATATAATTCTTTATCGAAATTGAACACATACTGAATGCAGATGAACCAAAGAATTGAAAATCGATTCACTGGTATAGACCGTTGCCTAAATTTTGAGTTTGAGTATATTTCCACTTTACTTCAACCCTCAGCACCAGTCGCGTCACGGTCTACCTTCCGTTAGCATCCTATGGGCTCTTTTGTCCAGGGGTAATTCATTAAATGACGCGGTGGAAACTGACCGGTCTTCCCGGGGGTACACACAGGGGGTAATGCATATGTTCTCTCCATGACCTTCTCATTGACCAATCGCCCACAGGCTAATTGGTTGAAGCTTTCTCTACCCTCCTCCTTCTTAGATATAGGTGCTAAGCATTTGCTCGTCAGGTTCTGAACAATGGGCATCAGTGCCTCTCAGCCGTAAGGTATTCGTTATAAAGTGTCAGCCATAGCGTGTTAGTTATAAAGTGTCAGCCATAGCGTGTTAGTTATAAAGTGTCAGCCATAGCGTGTTAGTTATAAAGTGTCAGCCATAGCGTGTTAGTTATAAAGTGTCAGCCATAACGTGTTAGTTATAAAGTGTCAGCCATAGCGTGTTAGTTATAAAGTGTCAGCCATAGCGTGTTAGAGTAAAACATAGTTACTCATAAAATTCCAAGTCGGCACGATTCCCTCCTGAGCAAGAGGATTGGGGGAAAGTAAAGTCGAATGAACCTAGTAGACAGATATTAGAAAGTCCGAACTCCTGGCAGTACACGATGTATTCAAAGCTTTATTCTGACCTACGCCAGGTCTAACAGAGTTAGTTAGTTCTTGGATGTTAATGCCAGGTCAACAGGCGGCAGGGACAGCTCATTTGTAAAAGCGTCTGACTCAAAATCCACGCGTAATAGTGACGCGGGTTCGGGTCTCCGGTGCGGCAAGGGATTTTTCTCCCGGAGTTAGCTTCCACTGCGAACTCTCTTACGGTGTCCATACAGCCCCTGTGTGCAATCGCATGCATCAACATCTGTGAGTACGTTGAAAATCCCGAACACTGGCAACCATACATTGTTTGGTCTCACGAACATACTGCACGCACTGATAGGGGGCAGCTCTGCTCTTGCGGCTGCTGTGTAGGTAAGGCAACCCTAATTTCCCGCGAAGGACAATGAAATACTCTACAGCAGAAACTTGTGACAGCCTTAGATTCTCAGCAGACGGGGGAGGGGGGGGGTATGAAATTATCTTAGTTGACAAAACAAACAAACTGAAGCAGAGTCGACTGCAAGCGCATTTCAGGTCAAGATCCAAACACAAAAAAAACTCATGCTAGTATTCATCAACTCTTCCAGACACGCCAGCATCAACAACTGAAATGGAAGAAAAAATATCCACAAGCATTCTTTTATCAATTTCATTTATTCTCTAGAATCCTTGCTTTCTTTGAAGTTATGCAAGCAATAACGTCGCCAGCTGTTATTGTTCATTTATTATCGTTCACTTGTCAGTCCGTTGCTTCGAAAAGGGAAACTTGCTCATATTTTCTGTTGTCCCATTAAAATCAGCGTTTTTTGTTGGTTTTTTGTTTTTAAATATATTGTAACCGAGTGTATTGTATACATGTTCCGGGCCATGACCCTATAACCTTTTCTTTCCGGTCCTTTTCCTTTTTGATTGGGTGTGGTTTTTATGGCCCAATTATCTAAGGTGTTAAAAGTTGTGTGCTGGGCCGGCAGCGTCTCTTTTTCCCCCAGTGACCCTGCAGAGGCAGGTTGTTTGTTTACTGTTGCGGCCGATGTTCATGTGTTCATCTCATGGGAGAGCCTACACTGTTTCCTGGTTGGTTGGTGTACAAATAAAAGTTATGTTATAGCAACCTCTGACTTGTGACTTTTCATCCATGCTTCCAACCTGCTTTCTCTCAACTCCCCATCCCCACTCCCCACCCGAAGATTATATCTGAGGACGGCTTGCACGTGAAAACTGTGTCTCTCTCTAATGTCCACTATCTCGGGATATCGTCCTCGTTTCCACGACAACGCTTTCCCTTCCCTGGTCTAGGTCAGTGGTCACAAAATACAGGTTGACCTAGATGTCCTGAAACTGCTTTGCTGGGAAGCTGGCGTTTCGTTACCACAGGCCTCCTCGGCACTGAAAAGGAATGAAATCTAAGTTCGTGACTGCCACAGAAATCTGATGATCCGTCGCGCTGCTTTCGTTTCCGGGTGTTTCGGTGATAGTGTTTGGGCAACACGGTACGGCGGGAAGCTAAACAGGGGAGATAATACAGTCGTGGTCATGCAGAAAGTACAGACAGTTGACACCAATGTCGCCAATCTCGACTCTTTCGGGTCTGGTCTCGTCAGTGTTTCCGGCGTCTGCCTGCTCCTCCATTCTGCCCCCCGAATGTCGAGTGGGATTTGGTTATAGCTGAGTGCCGTTGGTGCGTAAAATCAGTTTTCGCTGTAGCAAGTGACCAGCGCCAGGAAAATCTAGCTAATAAGTATGCTTACCCAGGTTTATCATTTTGTTTATTACACAATGCCAGCTTCCACACATTTTGAGCAGGTCAAGAGGCAAAGATTAGGGTGTGAAGACAGTGTCTACCTAAAAACGGAAATACCGGGGTGGGGGGGGGGGGGGGGGGGGAATCCCACAATTTATTAGACTGTCTATAATTTCGAATTTTACTATTTGTACTGGCGGCTTTAGACAGGCATAGCGCCTAAAATCAGAGCCTCGGACTTCAAACAGTTCCACAAAATCAACAAACAAAGAAACAACAGCAACAAACAAACAAACAAAACATAAACGCTGCTTATTGTGAATTGTCCACACTGCTACGGTTTGTCAGTGTGGAAGGTTCACGATAAAGACTCGCTGTTACGGTTTCTTAGTGTGGAAGCTTCATAATAAGGACTCAGTGTTAGAGTTTCTTGCTGCGGAAGATTTATTAGAGTTTTTTGGTGTGGAAGATTCATAAGGACTATTTGTTAGAGTTTCTTAGTGTGGAAGATTCATAATAAGGACTCACTGTTAGAGTTTCTTGGTGTGGAAGATTCATAATAAGGACTCACTGTTAGAGTTTCTTGGTGTTGAAGATTCATAGTAAGGACTCACTGTTAAAGTTTCTTGGTATCGAAGATTCATAATAAGGACTCACTGTTAGAGATTCTTGGTGTGGAAGATTCATAATTAGGACTCACTGTTAGAGTGTCTTAGTGTGGAAGATTCATAATTAGGACTCACTGTTAGAGTGTCTTGGTGTGAAAGATTCATAATAAGGACTCACTGTTAGAGTTTCTTGGTGTGGGAGGTTCATAATCAGAACTCACTGTTAGAGGTTTTGTGTGGAAGATTCATAATAAGGATACACTGTTAGAGTTACTTGGTGTGGAAGGTTCATAATAAGGACACACTGTTAGAGTTACTTGGTGTGGAAGATTTATAATAAGGACACACTGTTAGAGTTACTTGGTGTGGAAGGTTCATAATAAGGACTCACTGAGTTTCTTAGTGTAGAAGATTCATAATAAGGACTCACTGTTAGAGTTTCTTAGTGTGGAAGATTCATAATAAGGACTCACTGTTAGAGTTTCTTAGTGTGGAAGATTCATAATAAGGACTCACTGTTAGAGTTTCTTGGTGTGGAAGATTCATAATAAGGACTCACTGTTAGAGTTTCTTAGTGTGGAATATTCATAGTAAGGACTCACTGTTAGAGTTTCTTAGTGTGGAAGATTGTTATAAGATCTCACTGTTAGAGTTTCTTGGTGTGGAAAACTTATAATAAGGACTACCTGTTAGAGTTTCTTGGTGTGGAAGATTTATAATAAGGAATCACTGTTAGAGTTTCTTAGTGTGGAAGATTTATAATAAAGACTCACTGTTAAAGTTTTTTGGTGTGGAAGATTCATTATATGGACTCACTGTTAGAATTTCTTGGTGTGTAAGATTCATAATAAGGACTCATTGTTAGAGTTTCTTGGTGTGGAAGGTTCATAATAAGGACTCACTGTTAGAGTTTCTTGGTGTGGAAAATTCATAATAAGGACTCACCGTTAGAATTTCTTGGTGTGGAAAATTCATAATAAGGACACACAGTTACAGTTTCTTGGTGTGGAAGATTTATAATAAGGACTCACTGTTAGAGTTTCTTTGTGAGGAAAATTAATAATAAGGACTCACTGTTAGAGTTTCTTGGTGTGGAAGATTTATAAGGACTCACTGTTAGAGTTTCTTGGTGTGGAAGATTTATAAGGACTCACTGTTAGAGTTTCTTGGTGGGGAAGATTTATAATAAGGACTCACTGTTAGAGTTTCTTGGTGTGGAAGATTCAAAATAAGGACTCACTTAGTGTGGAAGATTCAGAATAAGATTCATATTAAATGAAAAGCATGTTCAGACAATGGTACAGACAATGAAAAAGTGTGTTCATGATCATTGCATGAATGTTTCTTTATTGCTTAAATATATTTCCGCTAACATGTTCAGCTACCGAGCACTTAGATTTTGGATTTCAACATCCTGTTAGCCGCATAGGGTCACCTCAGGACGAATGACAAAATTATGGATATTCCTTTACACCACTTCCAATATAACTCAATAAATGACAAATAAAAAGATGGATCACAGTTCTGTTCACAACACAGTCAACAACAAACTCAAGCACTGAAGTCGTAGCAAGCACATCCAAATATTTACGCTTCATCTAACGACATCTGACAGAAGTCTATCACATAATTATTTTTTCCGCGTGAACCCTCTGAACGTAGCTGACAGGAGAAAAACAATTTGAATCACAAACTCGTGTTTGCTTAACTGTTACAGTTGTTGAAGTGTTGCTTAGTGTCCTCAGATGTCATTTGACATATTAGGGACAAGTTGTGACCAATGCCGAAGCACGGTTCAATAAATCTTTACGTCCACGGAAACCAGAAGGCTCGTTAGGACGGACAGCCCAGGACGTCCACCTCGACTCTCACACAGCTCCTGAACTATGACTGTTACAGTCCACCATTTCACGTTTTGAAGTAGAAGCGTTCATGAATAAAGCGTTGAAAGAGGAAATGTGGTTTTCTTGTATAATTATGTCTCTTTTAAGTAGGTGATCGTCTACAACACGTGCACATGATCGTGATCAGGTGGTTGATTCGGCAAGCAATTTATATATAAACGAATCGGGCGAAACACGTAAATCGATTAGTCCAAGGGGATTTCTAGTCCTCTTCGGCTGCAATACTACAGTGGTCGTGAAATGCTGTCGTTTGTTCTCGCGTTACTAAATACGGTACTCCACGATAGTATCCCCAGCCCAGTTTATCAGGCTGGGTGTTCTTCACTCCCTGGGGACGGGAGCGGCGTGGCCCAGGAAAGAGCCAAGGAACGGTGTGATGACAAATGCAAAACAGTGAAGGACTTGTGTGATGACGACTGCAGAACGGTGTGAGGACGATCGTAGAACGGTGTGACGGTGACTGTAGAACGGGGAAGGAACGGTGTGGGGGCAACTGTAGAATGGTGTAAAGACGACTGTATAACAGCGAATCAACCGTATGAGGACGACTGTAGAACGGGTAAAGGACGGAAAGGACGGTTTGAGAATGACTGCAGAACGGGGAAATGACGAGGACGACCTAGAAACAAATAAAGACTATAAAACTGTGTGAGGATGACTGTAGAACGGGGAAGGAACGATGTGAGGACGATTGCCCCCTTGAAGCAAAGCGAAGTGGAGAAAATGACGAGAGTGCAGACACTATGGGTAAAAAACAAGCAAAACATCTTGTTTTAAAGGCTTGTCACATTGGACTGCGGTTTGAAGCAGAGTTAAAGGAGTTAAGGGAGTTAAGAGCTAAAATTAGTAGAAGTTTTAATGAATCTAACACTATAAATCGACCTGTCTCTTTCGTTTTTGAGTCATGCCCTTCACACTGGGGATAGTGAGGCCGAATAGCTAAACCACTGAACTCTGGAGCGACGGACCAGGTTTGAACCTCAATTCTATCAGTAACCTACACGCACCACCTCTCAGTATTTTCAGTTCGGGGTTTGTTGGTGTAAACACAAACAAGCAGTCAAAACCTACACTGTAAAACACTTGTTGTCAACATGCAGAGTACCATACACCACAAAACCACCGCCTGAACAAAGCGAGAGTCAACAACCGGCTCAAACAGCACTACAAGAGCCACTGCACAGTGTTCACAGAAGGATTCGTGTCAGAGGCGAGAAAGATTTTTCGTCGGAAGTGCAAACAGGCTGCTTTTATTTCAGAAGGTGATCCGCGCACCCGCATTCATTTAACATTTAACACACATTTAGTAATATTACAACACAGTATAGTATAGTAGCACAGTATTTAAACTGCTGCTGTATGCCACGCATCGTGACAGTTTAATAATTTGCTTTCTGATTCTTAAACCTAAAGAGCAACATTTCTGAGCAAAAGAGTTTATCATTCCTCTCCCTAACTGCCACATGAAATCAAGGTTTATGGGGCTGCTCCGCCATGACAGTGAGTTTGGAAAGAGTACCAAGCTTACTGTGCGCCGCCAGATTCGCAGTTCCTTGACCATCGAAAAGGAAGTAGGGAGGTGGGGTGGAGGGGGAGGAGGGTGTGGAATAAACAGGCTAATCGGCTTATTGTCGCGACTCCCGCTAATTTGTGGCTGATAAGACCATAGATACGCTATCTAAATACTCTTGTCTGTAATTTGCTTTGCCATTGCGTTGTGTATACCATGGAACACAGGGAGCGGCGTATCCAGGCCAGTATTTGTCAGGATGAACTCCGGATCAGAGACCGAAATAACTTGCGGCTTTGCCTTCCACGATCAGTGAAACAGCAAAAAGGGCTGACATGCCGGCCCGCCTTAATGCCGAGTTAGTCTGCTGTTGACATCTAGTGTAGCGTTATATATAGGCTCCCACTCTTCGCAACCTCCAGGGATTTGCATCCCACCAAGAGCTCTCCGGACACAACTTGGCGTCAAACAAGTATAATGAACAAACCAGGAACCGCATCCAACACTGACGCCACGCATGGCGTGTCGGGAGACAGTCCTGAGATTTGCCATTTACCAGCAAACGAAAGCAAAGGCTATATGGCGCCAAATGCGATTAAATTCTCTCTCCCCCTCTCTCTTCTCTCTCTCTCCCCCTCTCTCTCTCTCTCTCTCTCTCTCTCTCTCTCTCTCTCTCTCTCTCTCTCTCTCTCTCTCTCTCTCTCTCTCTCTCTCTCTCTCTCTCTCTCTCTCTTCCACCCCGACTCTCTCTCTCTCTCTATCTTTTTCTTCCACCCCGGCTCTCTTTCTGTTTGTAATATAGCAAGAACTGGCTGTTAGATAGGTCCAAATGGACCTAACGCTACAATCCTTGAGTATTAAAGTTTTCGAGTTCGAGTTCTCTCTCTCAGGAGATAGTAGGAGTTTGAGACTTCAAGAAAACGGAGATGACGCCTTTTGTGGATTGCACACTTCGCACTTACACACTGATGGTGTACTCATCTTCGTATTGCTGGGTCATTGGGGAAGACTGTTAACCATGTCACACGCATACTAAAACAGCTCGGGTGTATCACTGCATTTTGAAACTATGTCATGTTGTCAGGTTGGTCACACTGAAGAGTCTGTGGAGTAACGTGCTCTTCTTCAGCCCCACGAGTTTGCTGTGACTTAACAGCTCTAAATGTTCAAACAACTAACCCATGAGCAAGCACAAACGGCTCATTTCGCGATAATTCTTATGGTCGGGGCCCCGTGATGGGTGACGTGATATCATTACCCTTACTCAAAGAAAACCTTTAGGCCGGCTTCGACTGCTGACCTTGGTAACTAAAGTTGATTTGAAGAGAGACAATACACTACACTTGTTGTAGTATCTCTGATTTGAAGTAAGCGCGAACTGGCTGGTGTTTATCCATACATAGTGACGTCCCTCGTGGCTTCCGGTGCGGCCTGCCAGTGTGCTTGGGTTTCTCAGACTCCAAAATGGCGGAGACAGGAAGGTGAAGGGGTTCGCAACACGAACATTTAGTTAGCTGTGTTCGCTCTCTACGGGTGCTGTACCCTGTGGACCGGGGTGAGAGTCAAAAGACTCATTCAGTACTCAAGGTTTAGTCAGACAAATCGAAACCTAGTTCTAAAGAAAAATACAAGGAAATTCCTGTTGTAAAACTCGGTGGTGACAGAAATCCCTCTTATTCGGCATCGCGATCGTCTCAATTTCACATTTCATATTTAATTAAAACAAACTTCGGTCGCTTTACCCAGGTAAGGCTACTGCAACAGAAAGATCAGCGCCACTCAGTCCTAGCAGTGTGTGTGTGTGTGTGTGTGTGTGTGTGTGTGTGTGTGTGTGTGTGTGTGTGTGTGTGTGTGTGTGTGATATTTTTGTGTTTTCCTACTGCAAACTGACTGAAATCCAAACACGAAAGGTTCAAAAGAACGCTTACTTATTAGGACACAAACACACAGATTGCAAATCTTTGTCAAGCTACAAAACGACACTTAAACAAGAGTTAAAACGACGAAGAACAATGAAAATGAGATGAGAAGCGAAGTATCTTCTTTGTTTGAGCTATGTTGTTTTTCTATCCAGTGCTTGGAAGAATGGAAAACAACACAGCTCAACCAAAAAACATAAGTTATTTCGCTTCTCATTTCATTTTTCGTCGTTTTTCACCGTTTAACTCTTAAGTGTCGTTTTGTAGCTTCACAAAGGGGACTACCCCGAAAATTTGCAGACTGTGTGTTTGTGTCCTAATAAATAAGCGTTCTTTTGAACCTTTTATGTGTCTGGATCTTGTTTTAGAACTCAAATCTTCGCAAATTGACTGGAAATAACCCGGAATATTGGTTAATTCTGCCAAGGGAGCAACCAGGAAACTTCCTCTAATCTTTGCTACATAGTATCGGACTAGTCGAGGGACTAGTCTGCGTGTTCTTGGCCGAGCAGTCCGTCTGGGATGAGTCACCGGGAACCCGGGTTCAATCAGATGGAGCCCTGGCTAAGCGCTAATTCACAATGGCATCTAGATATCGTTATTCCCTGCAACCAAGCAGACTCACTGCGTTTTAGTCGTATGCGACCCTGAATGAGTGACTGTCGCTTTACACATCGTATTTTTCAATATCCACCGAAGTGGTGTGCTTACAGCGTTTGGTTGTTATACATGGGTGGTGGCACGTGGAACTGCCTGCTGTCCGTCCCGGCGAACATTCTGTGTACATTGTCGCTTTATTCGATGCCTCATACATAGGGTGCATGCATGTTTAGCTGTAACCTGCCACCTGCACTTTTGGCAGAATGGCACGGATCTTTTACGTGCTACTGTGGTAACAGGGGTGTAAAACGGATACTGAAGTAAGCGTCAGCACAGAAAGTTGACCACGAAAACGAAAATTATCCCATCGCTCTTGTCGTAATTCGAACCCGTGACCTTTCTATCCCGAGTCCGGCCCTCTAACACTGAGCTATTCCGGCCCCAGCCGCTGTCATCAAATAACAAGCCGAAGTCTCATTGGCAGTTCAGGACACAATACTTTCTGTACGAATTTGCAGACGTGGCCCATTACCCAATCACGTCCTACAAATAAAACTGACCAAGCATTTACATTTCGCTGATGATGATCATCAACAGATTTACTGCAATTCACCTGATGATTGGGGGTGTAATAAACCGCAGACCGAAATAATCCAACCAGCTGGGCACGTCCCTCAACCACTCTGGGAAAAGAACCTGTATATCAAGGGCACAAGCACCTAGGTCTGGCTCTGTGTGCCCCTTAAGCCCGTTCTTAACTGGGCGAATGTTTGTTCGCCGAACATACTTCAAGCAGTTCGACGAACTATGATTCGTTTCTTAATTGAACTTTTAGTTCACCGAACATGGTTCGGACAGTCCAGACTTTACTTCGTTCTCAACTGGCTTGTAATGAGATGCAAGCTTCGACCCGAACTTGCGGCAGACGCGCAGCAGACAGCATGATCGAAAATGTAGGCTAAAGTCAAGTCAGGTCAAGTCAATATACTTTCATCATCCCTCACAGGGTAACTCAACTAACTGCTATCTCATTCTGGGTCTCCGAGACAAGGCTGCGCCTCCCACAAGTCAACAAATAAACAAATTCCCTCCGAAGCGAGTGAAGAACCTAGCGACACCGTCATCCATTTTTGTTTGTTTTTTATCCACAGTAGAGCTCTGCTCTCAGCCAATCAGAGGCAATGATCGTCGAATAGGGCGAATGTTCCCAGAACATGTTGAGCAAAGCTTTTTGGACCCCGAATATAGCTTCGACTAATACTTCCAACTAGGTTCGCGAAGAAAGGTTCGCCCAATTAAGAACCAGCTAGCTTCGCCGAATACTTCCAGCCAGGTTCGCGAAGAAACATTCGCCCAATTAAGAACAGGCTTCAGATGGGATGGGATGGGATTGTGTTTACCTCTAGGTTCACAGCAGACTGGACCTACATTTCTGCGTCCACAGTACCACAACACGGAGATTCATTAGCTGTTACCGCAATCGTTGGATCAGCTAATGCAAAGGCTACGAGCGGCAAAACAGATTACAGTAGATTCGTTTGTTAGCTTGCGAGTTCATTTTTCAAACAGCGAAGTGTAATTAAGTTGGAGAAAGTCTTAAGCCTTCAGCCCCATGAAGATCGATTCTTGTTCGGGAAACGAAAACATAAAGTAGTTCAAGAACTGTCGCGGAAACGTTACTGACGAAAGAAAGAAGAAGGGGGTGAAAAATAAAAATAAAATGAAGTAAGATAAGAAAATGGCCAGGGAGTTATTGATGTAAGAATTTGACAACTCGATAACGTCGCAGGGTGTTTTCTTTCTTTCCTTCATTACGTTTTTTTTTTCTTTTTCTTTTTTCTTTTCTTTTTTCTCTCTCTCTTTTCCTTTTCAAGACCAGCTAGACCATTTGAAATCACTTGCCCCAGTTGAAGGTCACGGAGCGGTGTCCTGTTCTTTCTTAATGGGCAGTAAACTGACAAAGACAGCTTATTCTGTACACCACACAGGCTGTGCCCTGGAAGACTTGCTGTTTTACTGTGCTTATTGGCTCAGCTTTCGGGAGCCCAGGGACAAGTATCCCCTCTGATCCAGGGGTAAGCCATCTTCCACAAAGTGGTACTATTCAGCTTAGCTCTGTCATTGACACCTCGAGTTTTTTTCCAGTCAAGACCATGTTCTATCAACTTGTGAAAAGAACTAGAATACAGTAATTGCGATGCGATGGGAGTAATCGGCAGTCGGGTTCTTAGAATTCTGAGATAAATTTTACTCGTTTGTGTTTGTTTTTGCCGTTCAACAAAACAGTCAATGACTACCAGTCAAAGAAAGAATGTTTTTGTTTGGCTGTTTCTGTTGAATCCTGACAGTAATGGCAATTGTTTTGTTTGGCTGTTTTTGTTGGATCCTGACCACATTGACAGTTGTTGTTGTTGTTTTTTGGGTTTTTTTTTTGGCTGTTTCTGTTGGATCCTGACTGCGATGACAATTGTTTTTGTTTGGCTGTTCCTGTTTGATCCTGATCGTGATGGCAATGTTTTTGGTTGGCTATTTCTTTTTAATCTGCCAGTGATGACACGTGTGTGTGTGTGCTTTGTGGCTATTTTTGTTGGATTCTGACAATGATGGTAAAAAAAATAAAAAAATGTTTGGCTGTTTCTTTTGGATCCTGCGAGTGATGACAAAATTATTGTTCTTGTTTGGCTCTTTCTGGCGGATTCTGACAGTGATGATAATTGTTTTTGTTTGGCTGTTTCTGGCGGATTCTGACAGTGATGATAATTGTTTTTGTTTGGCTTTTTCTTTCGCGGTTTTTCTTCATCGATTGCTCGTGATGCAATCGCTAGGGTAGTCACGCTTAATTTTTTGTTGCTTTCAAGTGTTTCGCTTATCGTTTTATTTCGAAAAGCTACATGGTACATAATGCAATAGCGGCGTCTGTGTTGCTTTTTTCGCCCTTTTTCTCTCTCCTTCTTTTCCTCCCTGCCTCTCTGTCTGCTAGTTAAAGTGACACGTTGTGCGTGTTTGCGCACGTGTCGCGCATACTCGATTTCCTGCGTTGTTTTCAATAATAACAACAATAAATGCATTTCTAATGCGCCGATTCCCTCTATGACTGTATATACATATGTGAGGCTCAAAGCACTATACATGAACACTACAACAAAATACAGCCTAATTTAATAATGCATTACATATCTCACTCTATCCTTCACTCTCCCCTACACCCACATACGCACACGTATACATATATGCATCCCCATCCCCAACTACACACAGTCTGTTTAACGGCAAACAGGTTTTCATTCCTTTCAAGTTACTACTCATGTCCTCGGATACGCAACGTAATCAAAGATGACGACAGCAAAGTTAGCTTTTATACTGTACCTCTTTTTGAACACCAAAGAAATTCAGTAGTTAAAAAGTTATAACATTAGCGAACTGCTTGATATGGAAGAGCAGATGTTTGGAAGAAAAAAAAAAAAAAAACTACCGTGGGGTGAAAACGAACGAAAAAATAACCATACGTGGTACGTAATATACTTTTTTTTTGAAGTGTAGAGGAATAAAGTAAGCAAATTCAGAGCTTGGATTACAGCGCTGGCTGTGTCGGCACCTAAAATCCGCGTGTTTTGCGCGAATTTCTTCTTGTACATTATGCCACTCTGCTTGGCTTAGACTTAGCCTTGTCTGAGAAGGGGAAAACATGTTCTGTTAGCCAAAGTTCGACTATCCTTTGTAAAATTAGTCATGCAAAAAACAGCTCTTGTCGGGAAATTAAAAAGAAAAGAAAAAAGTTTTCTTAAGCGTTTTTGACTTACCCGTATCAGACCGTATAAGAACACTCATCGAGAGTATGCAGTTTTACTGTAAATAAGTCAGAGGGATAGTGACTGCAAACAATCCAAAAGCCATGATCCACATGAACATGAGACAAACACAGTGAGTGCATTAATTTTTCTTGCAGACTCGATAAGCCGAATGATAGCAACACACCCGCATACTTACACAATCTGAAACTAGTGATACAAGGGGTGTTCACTAGGTCGTTGCTCTCTTTCTTTACCATAAAGAGAGAAGGTTTTGACACAATTACACGTTCTGGCTACAGCTAATTCGTCGAATACTTCATTTTTTTGAACAGATATGCTGTGAGGAGACAAAATGAAAAAACAACAACAACAAAACAGAGAGAGAGAGAGAGAGAGAGAGAGAGAGAGAGATGAGAGAGAGAGAGAGAGAGAGAGAGAGAGAGAGAGAGAGAGAGAGAGAGAGAGAGAGAGGACCAGCCACTGCATCGTTGACTATTCAGCCTAACATAGCCAACGGCAGATTAGGCATTCACTGAATCTCTAGCACGTAGGAAAACTTAGGGAGGCAATCCTAAAGGCAAGCCGTTTTGCTATGAATGACACTTGCGCTTTGTTTATGGGAGCGAGTCGTATGGAAACACCGTTCTGAGGTCTTTCTCAGCGGTCTGACAGTCTGCTTTAGTTCTCTTCAGTTGTCTTTTAAAAGGCGTCCTCGCCGTCATCTCATACCTCAGCACACCGCCCCCTCTTTATGTTTCTTGCAGTTGTCTCTGTAGATTTTTTCCTCGGCCGCTGGTCTTACTAATTAACGTGTCGCCAAGATGTGAGTGACAAAGGCAGTTAGCCAGTCATCACGCTCAAACGAAACACACTCACTTTCCACCTCCGACAACTTGACTTACAAACATTTGCTTTCTGTCACCGATGAACAAATATGTGGCTTGATGGAACATTCTGCGAAAAATTAAGGGCGTCACGTTTCTTAAATGTTGCAATGAATAGTACGCTAAGCATAAGCTGCACTTAAAAAAGAAAAAAGAAGAAAAAAGCCAAGAAAAAAAAAGACAAAAAAAAAAAAAAAAAAAAAAGCAAGCCGTTGAATCGACAAAACTTACACCATGACAGTCCTTTCGAATCGGCCCCATGTCAGTACATCCCAATGAACCCCATGACAGTCCTTCCCAATCGACTCCACGACCGTCCTTCCCAGTCGACCCCACGACTCGGCCCCATATCAGTACTTCCCAACCGGCCCAATGTCAGTACCGCCCCAACCGGCCCAATGTCGGTACCCCCCAACCGGCCCAATGTCAATACTTCCCAACCGGCCCATTGTCAGTACCGCCCAACCGGCCCAATGTCAGTACTTCCCAACCGGGCCATTGTCAGTACCGCCCAACCGGCCCAATGTCAGTACCGCCCAACCGGCCCAATGTCAGTACTTCCCAACCGGCCCAATGTTAGTACTTCCCAACCGGCCCAATGTTAGTACCGCCCAACCGGCCCACAATGTCAGTACCGCCCAACCGGGCCCAATGTCAGTACTTCCCAACCGGCCCAATGTTAGTACTTCCCAACCGGGCCAATGTCAGTACCCGGCCCAACCGGCCCAATGTCAGTACTTCCCAACCGGCCCAATGTTAGTACTTCCCAACCGGCCCAATGTCAGTACTTCCCAACCGGACCCAATGTCAGTACCGCCCAACGGCCCAATGTCAGTACCGCCCAACCGGCCCCATGGAAATCCTGTGTTTACCCGCATGTTTCACATTATTTTGATTCCGACATAATGACGTCCTGTCCCCCCCGCCCCTCCCCATATCTCCTTCCCCCCCTCCCCACTTTCTCAGCCCTCTCTCTATCACACACACACACACACACACACACACACACACACACACACACACACACACACACCATACAATAAACACATACATGCTCACGTACACGCACATAATTATGCACACACACACACACACACACACGCGCGCGCGCGCGCCACACACACGCACACAAACACGCACGCACGCACACACACACACACACACACACACACACACACACACAATAAACACATACATGCACACATACACGCACACGCACGCACGCACGCACGCGCACGCACGCACGCACGCACGCACGCACGCACGCACGCACGCACGCACGCACGCACGCACACGCACACAACACACACACACAACACACACACACACACACACACACACACACATTTTGTTCTTTCTTTCTCCAGTTTTGCGCCCAGACTGTGAGGAGGCCGAAATGGCAACGAGAGTTATACTGGCACGTACAGACTGCTGCCTGTGTTTCGCTTCATGCCGTCCTCGCGGAGGACGCAGCTGACCCTGAGGCAGATGGTCCAGCACGTTGGGGGCATTCAGCCATGCATGAACGCTGCTTCCTGCAATCAAGCCTCTCTCTGGCACTGTTTGTTTCTCGGGGTCACCCTTACTCTCCTTTCTCTCCCTGTATGAAGCAGTTTTTGTTTTGTTTGCTCAGTTTGTTTGTTTGTTTTTGTTTGCATGCTTGGTTGTTTGGTTGTGGTTTTTACTTCTTTTTTTAATGTGGGGTGGGAGGTAGGCTGTGAGAAGGTGGGGGATGGGAGGAAGAAAACTTATTCCCATATTTTGGTAGTAATGTTAAACGGAAATTTGGTGTTTATAAGAGCCCAGAAAAGCAGTAATTTGTTTGCAAAGGAACGTTAAAAATCGGTCCAATTATGAAAGTCTAGTGCATAACATGACCTTTAAATCTAATAAAATGTCACTGCCATGAAAGTAAGTATGTTTACGAAGGAAGAATGCATGCCGATCATGCCGAATTTCGTCTGCTTGTTTTAATCTCGAAATACGCGCAAGACCCGTGACGTAGGTCTCTGACGTCACAAACAGACACTGAGGCGAATGGCAAATGAGGCGCGTTTTCACCATCAATCACTCATCCACAACGAAAATGCCACACTATACCTTGGTAGATGGAAGGAACGGTCTCTTCGGATGAAACCTCCGTCCTTGCCAATTTTACAACGAATATATCCAGACCGACCAAAGGACTCAGAAATACATTTTGACACCCTTGGCACCCAGTGCAAAGATGAAAATTTAAAAAAGGGGAAATACCTCCTTCAAAATTAACCCTCCAGAAAATGAAAATGAAATCAACAAAAGAGGAAAATTTACACACAAATCCTCAGCCAGAATGAACTCGTAATAAATGCAGAAGAAGAAAAAGGAGAAGAACAAGGAGAAAAAGAAAAACAAACAAAAACAACAAACAAAAAAATAATGGACATGCTAAACACAGGAGAAAAGAAAGGAAAAACAGGAGGTACAACTACTGAACTACAAACAAATACCCCTGCCTTGTCCAAAATCAATGAAACACCGAGAGAAAAGTAAAAGCCGAAAGGGGCGGGGATAGCTCAGTGGTTAGAGCGCCGGACTCGTGATTGAAAGGTTGTTCTTCTCTAGGGTCGACTTTCTGTGCTGACTCTTATTTCGGTATCCGTTCCACCCCCGTGTTACCGCAGTAGCAAATAAAAGATCCCGGTCATACTGTCAAAAGTGCAGGTGGCAGGTTACAGCTAAACACACATACACCTTACGTATGTGGCTTTGCATAATGTGATATGGAGCATGGTTGTATGGTGTACACAGAACTTGCGCCGAGACGGCTGCAGTTTCATGTAGCACCAGCCATGCCAGCGCTGTAAGTCACTTCGGTGGATATTCAAAAAACGCGCTATAAAAAGCTAGTCACTCATGTAGAACCGCATGCGAGCGCAGTGAGTCTGCTCTAGAGAGCGGAGAATAGCGCTATATAAGCGATCATCAATCAAAAAGGTAAACAGGCCATCTCGCCTCCGTGGACGTTAAGCAACATGAAAGCAACAGGTAAACAGAAACCCGGCTGGCCTGTGCACATTTTAGACCAACGAACACCTGGCTTAGGGAAAACTAGCGGCACCAGTCGGTCAACATCGCAGTTTGTCCCTAATATGCTCTTTAGCATGAGGACATTAAGAAAGAAAGAAGGCAAAGACAGAAAGTCTAGCACGAATACCTACAGCAGAAAAGGCCGTGTAAGAAAGAAACTGTACACAAATGCCTGTGACCAAAAAAAAAAAAAAAAAAAAAAAAAAAAAGAAGAAGAAGAAGAAGAAGAAGAAGAGGAAGAAGATACCACAAATGTTGGTGGCAAACGAAAAATGGCTGCCCTAATCAGGCAAGCAAACA
>CAUZXP010000535.1:0-11618 GCA_963584105.1 Alviniconcha strummeri | reverse complement strand
AATTGAGAGAGAGAGAGAGAGAGAGAGAGAGAGAGAGAGAGAGAGAGAGAGAGAGAGAGAGAGAGAGAGAGAGACTGACTGATTGATTCATTAAACTTGGCTGACTCACAAAGGCTGACTCACATACCTGCCGTTGCTACAGTACTACTAATAACCATGACATTCAGAGAGAGAGAGAGAGAGAGAGAGAGAGAGAGAGAGAGAGAGAGAGAGAGAGAGAGAGAGAGAGAGAGGACATAACACAACAGCCTGACAAGTGTACAGTGTTTATTTTGTCAAATCAAATCAGTCACGCACGTGCTTTTTCCATACAACTGCAATACACATTTCAAACTTTCATCATAAAAAAAAGAGAACATCATAAAAGCTTCCAAAAAGGCAGAGCAAAAAGATTTTTTTTTTAATAAAACAAAGTTCTCAAATTTGGCTGGAATTTCAGCAGTGACCAAACAGAATATGGGACGGAAACGCCATCATTATTCACGGTACAAGCACAGTACAACAGTACAAGCACAATACAAGCACAACAGAACAGCAGACGGCAGGAGCACATTCTGTGTTGTGGGCCGATGTGGCCCAGCGGTAAGGCGTTAGGCTGGTAAGCGGAAGGACCTCGGTTCGATACCGCTTCGGCTCTCCTTTCTCATCAAAAAAGGTTGTGGTTTGTGGACACTGTCTTGTGACTTTGTCCATCACTTCCTACTGAAACATTAAAATGGCTCTCATCGCTGCCCGTCTTAATGCAGGAATCATTCTGGTGGTGACGGTGTAGCGATAGGTATATAGTCTCCCTCTCCCCCCACCTCCATGCCCCCTTCCCCCCCTTCTCCCCGTCCCTAATAAGCCTTATGGTTTCTGTGGACGTTAAGCACCATGTTTACTTACTTACATTCTGTGTACTGCATTATCAGAATGTCTCATGAAATAACAATTAAGTCACTTTTCTGAAGCAATGCCAAGCCACAACACTAACAGCCACTCTATCCAACCTGCTGCTACTGGCTAATATCAATAGAAACTTTACACAGGTTTTGGCAACATCAGTGTCCACACGTTCAGCACTGCATTTTCTTTACATGAAAGAAATTGTGAGAGAAAAAAAGAAAAAAAAGCTTGTGCCACTTACCAGAAGGCAGGATGGGGGGGGCGGGGGGGGGGGGGGGGGGGGAGATAAAATTCAGAAGTAAAAACAATAAGCAGAATTCTGGAAAAGAGGTGTAATCAGTTGGGGGTAGTGGGTAGGAAGAAAATGAAGAGGAAGTAAAACAAACAAAAAATCAGAATTCTGAAAAAGAGGTATAATCAGGGTAGGGAAGAAGATGAAGAAGTAAAAAAGTCAGAATTCTGAAAAAGAGGTATAATCAGGGTAGGGAAGAAGATGAAGAAGTTAAAAAAGTCTGAATTCTGAAAAAGAGGTGTAAACAACTGGCACCTAATGCCCTCAGAACTTTAAACTGGCTGGTTGCCCTGTGGAACATTATTCTTGGGTTTTGGGGATAGTGTTCTTCTAAGATCAGGTTAAAGAGTCTTTTTCTTGCTTGTGCCTTTTCATCAAAGCAGCATAAATGAAATTGGGATGTTTTTCCACTGTCATGGGTTCTTTGACATATGCATGCCTGGAGCTAATGGGACACTGGGGTTCTGTGTGTGTGTGTGTGTGTGTGTGTGTGTGTGTGTGTGTGTGTGTGCATGCGTGCATGCATGCATACATGTGTATGTTTGTATGTGTGCATGCATGTGCATGTGTGAGTGTGTGTGTGTGTGTGTGTTCTATGCATTTGTGTGTGTGTGCATGAATGTATTCATGCATGTGTGTGTGTGTGTGTGTGTGTGTGTGCACACGTGTGCGTGAATGCACATGCTTGCGTGTGTGCTGTCTGAAAGACTAGACAGTCAATCCATCTCCTTGAGATTACAGAGAGTGATGAGAAGGTCACTGTCAGAGCCAGGATTCAAACCCACAACCTCTCCATCCTCAGTCCAGCATCATCTCCACCTGACAATGCAACTAAGCTCCCAATCTGTAGCCCTGAGTCTCCTCTTGGGCAAGAAAACACTTCACAGTAATGACAACATAAAAAAATAATTTGTCTACACACTGAAAATCATGTATTAAAGAAGGTAATAAACAGCAGTGATTATCACAGACACTTGGCACAGATCACGCCCCTCTCACTCTCTCCTTAAAAAAAAAAAAAAAAAAAAAAAAAGGACAAACAAAAATTAATGCTTTGCCAATTCATAAAATTAAACCTTCTTGCTTCTCTCACAGTAAATGGAATGCTTTTCCTTTATTTGTTACCACTGTATATATATAATAGTAACAAAAAATATACGTTCATGCATGAAAAGGAGGAACAAGGCTTGACACTTATGAATGCTGACTGAATAATGCTGTCAAATAAAATTGAGATGACAATCACAGATCAGTTGTGTACACATACTTTTTCTTAAATAACCCTCGCAACTCATTGTCATGCACAAGGAGCTCGTCTGAATTGTGGACATTTCCACATCTTTAAAAATGAGCACATCAGCATGCATGTACAGACACACTACACATGATGTTTATACACCCACCCACACACTACCCCCCCAAAAACACACACACACACAGACGCACACACGACCCTACACACACACACACACACATTCACTGATTTTACCTTCCATACAATTCGTTCAGAGTGGATCCACCTTTCCACATGTTTCTATGCTGCTAGATGTTTAATCAGCCATGAACAGGGCCCATGCCCCCAAAAAGCAACAAAACGGGTATTTTTTAATTTTATTCAAGGAGTGGTGATAGGATGTTAGCACTGCTACCTGTATCTGTATGTTTGTGTGAGCATGGGGTGGGGAGTGGGGGTTAGTAAATTATGAAATGTCTGAGCACAAGCAATTGTTCAGTAATTATCCTACATTGTCCGTGCATTAGTAGCAGCAGTCATTGTCTACTGTCTGCCATCGTGAGATGCTTAGGCTCGTCTGGAGAATGAGGCACTTGACAAGTGTTCCTTGTTAAAAATGTTACTATTATAATCGTTCTGAAGGCAACAAAAATCCAGCAACAGGTAGCAGCAGCAGCTTGGTGGACCTGAAGGGTTTTTCCTCCATCACATCTTTATGTGACTCATGCCATAACATGCTCCAGTTAACTCTTTCCTTGCCCTTATGGTATCATAGGATGTCCATGGCAAAGCTCTTCCCACTTGCCATAAAGACATCATAGGATGTCCATGGTAAAGCTCTTCCCATCTGCCACAAAGACATCAAAGGACATCCATAGCAAAGCTCTTCCCATCTGCCACAATCATAGGATGTCCATGGCAAAGCTCTTCCCACCTGCCACAAAGACATCAAAGGACATCCATAGCAAAGCTCTTCCCATCTGCCACAATCATAGGATGTCCATGGCAAAGCTCTTCCCACTTGCCATAAAGACATCAAAGGACATCCATGACAAAGCTCCTCCCATCTGCCATAAAAACATTGGACATCCATAGCAAAGCTCTTCTCATCTGCCATAAACACATCATAGGACGTCTTCCCATCTGCCACAAAGACATCATATGATGTCTGTGGCCTGGCAAAGTGCTTCCCACCTGACACAAAGGCATCATAGGACATCCATGGCAAAGCTCTTCCCATCTGCCACAAAGACATAGGATGTCTGCGGCCAGGCAAAGTGATTCCCACCCGACACAAAAACATAGGACGTCCATGGCAAAGCTCTTCCCATCTGCCACAAAGACATAATAGGACATCCTGCTCTTATTTTGACTGTTCACACATGCTTAGGAGAAGCCAGGTTTGAGAAAATGAATGTCTGTAGCCGGTGTAACCTATCCGCAAATCTCTTTCAAAAAAGAAAGAAAAAAAGATTGCATCAGCAGCACAAATTGTTTGGCAGGGAAAAGGTTACAAAAAAGAAATCCAACAATTATGGTCATACAACAACAGTATTATATATCTCTTCCTTGTAGGCGTTGGAAGTAACAACTCTGTTCCCTTTAGATCACAGCTAATAATGCTTTGAAGATGGGAAGGCTGATGAGTGTAGAAAGTTGTGGATTATAAATGCATCCAGTCTGAGGACCGTAGTACTCAGTAGTAAGAGTAGATCAAGTCATGACAAACACTGGTGCTTTGAAGACGCCTCTGCACAAAACCCAAAGGTGCACTTCAGTTCCTTACACGTGTCAGTGCAAGTAATGTCCACACAGTCTGGAAATATCTCTTTGTTAAAAAAATCAAGAATTCATGTAACCCAGTAATGAAGAGTTCACTCCTCCACATATTAATAAAGCATTCACTCCTCCTCACAATGATGAGTTCACAGCTGCCAGTAATAGCGTAACATCTAGGCAGGTCTGTGACACAAACTAAAAATAAATGAGATAAAAATAGCCTGTAACTTTTCAGTTACAGGTTATTGACAAGAATGCACCAGGAGTGACCTCTTCTGAATGTAACACTTTGGGAAGGATTTGCTTTCAGCTGTTGCTAGCTTGTAACCAGACGTAACAAGTGACCCTAAAATATGACGCAGCGCATCCACGACATGGTTTTGTCAAAGGACTCCCAGATGCTGTGCAGTAAAGAGTTTTACTCCTCCTGGCAGCAAAGAATTCACTCTTCCCAAACATGATGAGTTTACTCCCACCAGCAAAAGAGCTCACACTTCACACAAGTTTCACAACACTGAAGTAATGAAGAGTCCACTCCTCCCTCTTCCAGTAATGAAGAGTCCACTCCTCCCTCTTCCAGTAATGAAGAGTCCACTCCTCCCTCTTCCAGTAATGAAGAGTCCACTCCTCCCTTTTCCAGTAATGATGAGTTCACTCCTAGCTCCCAGCAATGAAATGTTTCCAGCTCCCAGCTAATGAAGAGTTCAACCTTCCAGCAACAGAGACACTTCACTTCTCACAGAAATGAAAACGTTTGTTCCTCCCGTCACCAGCGACCTCACTCCTCACAGAAATGAAAAGCTTGCTCCTCCCGTCACCAGAAACCTCACTCCTCACAGAAATGAAAAGCTTGCTCCTCCCGTCAACAGTGACTTCACTCCTCACAGAAATGAAAACCTTGCTCATCCCGTCACCAGAGACTTCACTCCTCCAAGCAGCGAAGAGTTCCCGGGCACAAGGGCAGCTAACTGCTAGGCGCCACCTGGGGCACGACAGAGGTGGCAGGGATAAAGTACTTCTGTGAGGACTTGAGGGTGATGAGGATGGGTTCGGCGTAGCGGGGGTCGAGGGCGTCGATGGGGCTGGGGAAAGGGTTGAGATAGACCGGCTTCATGGGGAGGTTGATGCAGGGCACGAACCCTGTCAGCTGACCCGGCGGCAGCTGCCTGCCCTTGCCCAGCAGGGTGAGCTGGTGGAAGTCTGCAACACCACGGGAACAGAACAGAGCTGGAGATCTGTCAGCAGTTTACAGGCAGAGACACAGATACACACAGACCCAGACAGAGACCCAGAAACAGAAAGACCAGACAGATCCAGAAACAGAAAGACCCGGACAGAGACACTGATACAGACAGACCTGGACAGAGACACTGATACAGGCAGACCCAGACATAAACACTGATACAGGCAGACCCAGATACAGACAGTCCCAGACAGAGACACAGGAACAGACAGATCCAGACGGAGACACAGAAACAGACCCAGATGGAGACACTGTTACAGACCCAGACAGAGACACAGGAACAGACAGGCCCAGACAGAGATACAGACAGACCCAGACACTGATACAGACAGACCCAGACAGAAACATTGACATAGGCAGACCCAGATACAGACAGACCCAGCGGAGACAAACAGATTCAGAGACAGCTGTCTGCACTAGACCAGCAGGGTGAGCTGGCAGAGGTCTAGCTGCAACATGACTGAGTTGAAGATCTATCACCAGTTCATGGAGATACAGAAACAGACACAGAGCTAGAGATGGCTGCCCACTGTTCACCAGCAGGGTGAGCGGGTGACAGTCTCAACCATCACAGGAACAGAACAGAGCTGGGGCTCTGTCACCAGTTCACATACAGAGACAAAGAAACTGATGGACAAACACACTTGGGATACCTACTCAGGGTAAAAAAAGTTGCTGTGGTAAACACATGAGCCAGGCAACAATCACACAGGTACACAAACCACCAATTAATGCACTCACCAACACTAAAAGCAGTTTCGCGTGATTGGCGACACTTGCTGGTGTGGGTCTCACCAAGACGCACCAAGGCTGGCTTCCTGAAATCATGTGAATGGAAACAATTGAGTGCTCCATTCTGCCTGTGAAAATGCATGGAAACTGACCCCAGCCAATCAGCGGCTGTATATTAATGAGGCTAACTATGGCAAAACTTTCCCATCACTTACTTGACAGACTTGAGGGTGGAACCTATGGTCACTGTGGATTGATCTGCTGAATGCTCTGGTCAGCATTTTACTACTTCCATGCTGCATTGGCCTGGTTTTGTTTGTGTCTGTGGTTTTGATTGCATTGTGGTCTGCATTTCTGCCTCTGTTTTGTTCTGTAGTTTGTATTTTAGCTATCATTGTCATCACCATCATGAACAGTTCACTATCATCAACATCACCGCCAGTACCACAAACACTACCACCACCATCATTATCATCTTATGTCATCATCACCATCACCACCACCACCACCACCACCACCATCATCATCATTGTCATCATCATCACTCACTGTGCAATCTTGGGCAGGACAAGCACAGTGTTCTTGGCCTGAATGACAGATTCCTCCTGAGCCCCTCGTCGCAGATTCTCTCCTCTGCGCAGCGCCTCCAGCTCTTTCTCCGTCATCATCTCGCAGAAGTAGTTCATGGCCTCAAAATAAGTTGCATGCTCCGCCAGCGCCATGTCTGGCCGCTCAATGGTCACTGAAAACACAGTGGGACTGCTGTTACACAGGCAACACAACCGGTTGGGTCAGCGACTGTCTGTCTTACTCCAACTCCTCTCAAGAAAAAAATAGTCTAAAAGTCTACTGTAGAGTAAACAAAAACAACACCATCACCCCCTTGCATTCAAACTGTTAGAGAGAGAGAGAGAGAGAGAGAGAGAGAGAGAGAGAGAGAGAGAGAGAGAGAGATACAGAGACAGAGACAGAGAGACAGAGAAAGTAATGAGATGCATGCAGGTGATGACCTGGATGGGACACAAAGACAGTGACGACCTGAATGGGACATGAAGACAGTGATGACCTCAAAGGGACAGAAAGACAGTGATGGCCTGAATGGGACATGAAGACAGTGATGACCTGAATGGGACAGAAAGACAGTGATGACCTGAATGGGACATGAAGACAGTGATGACCTGAATGGGACAGAAAGACAGTGATGACCTGAATGGGACATGAAGACAGTGATGACCTCAATGGGACACAGAAGAATGATGCATGTATGTCATGCATGTGTTTTCCCCCCCATTCAGGTCATCACTGTTCCTGTCCAATTCACTCTTTGTTCCATTCTGTCATAACTGTTTTTGTCCCATTCAGGTAATTTCTTTTTTTCTCCCACTGAATCATCATTGTTTTTGTCACATTCAGGTAATTCCTTTTTTTCTCCCAGTGAATCACCATTGGTTTTGTCCCATTCAGGTAATTTCTGTTTTTCTCCCATTCAGTCATCATTGTTTTTGTCCGATTCGGGCCATCACAGTTTTTGCCTGATCCAGTCATCAGTGTGTTTTCCGTGAAGACAACTGCTGGCTGCTCCTGCAGCTGATACTGTTTCGTGGTCAGGCTTGAACAAGGCACACTGGGTGAGCGTTCACCTAGAGAATTTCAAAACACAGAGCGAGTCTGAGACAGATACTGATCAGCCATGAACCCCCAAGCAAGTCACAGGTCCGCTTCAGATGTTTTGTGTGTTCCATGCGGACTGCAAGTTAGTGGATGTGAAACAGCCATGATCAATCAAACCACACAGACTGAAAGAAAGAATGACAGAGCAGGTATTCATTGTGCAGTTAACAATGTGCCATATGTTTCAGTCTTGCCACTTATTGAACATAGTCATGAGAAAATCTGTCACATGACACTTACAGGTCACAGAGCTACGGGTTGGAGGTCGGTTCATGTCCCCACCTCCACCAAAGGAAGAGTCACCGTCAGGCATCATGCTCCCCTGAAAACAGAACACAACGGAATATGAACACCAAGTGAGCAAGATAATCTTGAAAGAAACTGCAGAAGAACAGTTTGAAACAGAAGAAATAAAGTAAATAAACGTTGAAAAAGCCCAACGTCTCTATTAACATATTAGCAACAGTTGTCATAGTCTGTCACTGCCAGCAGACCCTGAAAAGTCTGGGTCACATGTCACAGACTTATCGAAACACTCACCATCACCGGTTGTCAGGAGACTCTCAAAAATCTGAGTCACATGCCAGAGACATCTGAACAATCATGATCACCGCTAAGCAGACTGGGAAACATCTGTGTCAAATGTCACCGGCATATTTGAACAATCATAATCACCACTTAGTAGATTCTGAAAAGTCTGGGTCAAATGTCACAGACATATCTGAACAATCATAATCATCATGTAGCAGATTCTGAAAAGTCTGGGTCAAATGTCACAGACATATCTGAACAATCATAATCATCATGTAGCAGATTCTGAAAAGTCTGGGTCAAATGTCACTGACATATCTGAACGATCATAATCATCACAGATTCTGAAAAGTGGGTCAAATGTCGCAGACATATCTGAACAAGCATAATCACTGCTTGTCAGCAGACTCTGAAAAGTCTGGGTCACATGTCACAGACATACCCTGACATCCAAACCCACCAGTTTACCTGCACACTTCCACAACTCTGGCTGCATATTGCTGGCATGTACTCTGAGTGTGACAGTGAACCCAGCACTGAGTGTGATAGTGAACCCAGCACTGAGTGTGATAGTGAACCCAGCACTCTGAGCATCATAATGAGCACAGCACTGAGTGTGATAGTGAACAGAGCACTGATAGTGAAGCCAGCACTGAGTGTGATAGTGAAACCAGCACTGAGTGTGATAGTGATCCCAGCACTGAGTGTGATAGTGAAACCAGCACTGAGTGTGATAGTGAACAGAGCACTGAAATGTGACAGTGAAGCCAGCACTGAGTGTGATCGAGAACCCAGCACTCTGAGCATGATAGTGAACCCAGCACTCTGAGTGTGACAGTGAACCCAGCACTATGAACATGTAGTGAACCCAGCACTGAGTGTGACAGTGGACCCAGCACTCTGAGCAGTGTGACAGTGAACCCAGCACTGAGTGTGATCGAGAACCCAGCTCTCTGAGAATGATTGTGAACCCAGCACTCTGAGTGTGACAGTGAACCCAGCACTGAGTGTGACCATGAACCCAGCACTCTGAGTGTGACAGTGAACCCAGCACTGAGTGTGACTGTGAACCCAGCACTCTGAGTGTGATAGTGAACCCAACACTGAGTGTGGCAGTGAACCCAGCACTCTGAGTGTGACAGTGAACTCAGCACTCAGTGTGGCAGTGAACCCAGCAGTCTTAGTGTGACAGTGAACCCAGCACCCTCAAAACTGTGGGTCACACCTACACCCACAGTTACCCACCCTGCGTGATGACGGAGTAATGGAGCCGCGGGCAGCCATGGAACCACGATGCACGCGGCCGTGCAGGTTTTGGCCTTTCTGCAGTCGCTGGACTGCATCTTTGATGTGCAGCTTGTAGGAAGTCATCCACCTGTGTCCAAAAATGACAGCCCCGCTTCAGATATGTAAGCTAGTTTCAATTCATTACATGAACTGTACAGTGCATCTCCCTGCAAAAGACCGTTTCAGAGAAGCCCTTCCACCTTTTCTTTAGGACCGTGTTGTCTCCAACCATCTCTTCATGGTTCAGTGTCAACCCCATTTCTGTTTTATCACATCTTTGTGGTTATGCTGCCCAAATTATACTTTCTGCAGTTCAATGGGTATGAACCCTTCAGTAGAGACCACCTCTCCTTCATCTTATTGTGAAGGAGTGTGTCCTTTGTGGGAGATTAAAGTGTTCTTCAATCAAACAATTAATCAATCAAATCGAACTGTATTTGTATGGCACAGATCAATATTTAGTAAGTTCTAAGCACTTCATAATACTAACCTCATGTAACACAAAACATTACATGCCCTTAAAATAATACAGGATCATATAATAACAATAGTGAACACAAATGCAACACACACACACACACACACACACACACACACACACACACACACACACACACACACACACACACACACACAAGCAGCAGCAGCAGCAGCGGCAGCAGTAGCAGCAGGAATATGATTTTAGGAAAATGGTAGGATTCCTATCCAGTGAAATGGACGGTAAAAAGGTAGGACTTAAGTTTGGATCTGACTCTACCTGTGGGTTTTTTCTCCACATGTCTGATATCTGAAGGGAGTGAGTTCCATGATTTAGCAGCAAAGTAGAGAAATGAGTGGTCGCCTTTAGTTTGCAGATGAATTTTGGGACAGTTTTCAACTGAACTGCACAGAATTAAACGTATTCTAAAGTAGACCTCTTTTCTACACAACTGACAGAGACTGCTCTGCAATTAGAGAAAGGGTTTGATACCCCTCCCCCCCAAAAAAAAAACAACAACAAACACACACAACAACAACAGAAGAAGAGAGGAAGATGGTTGGAAATACCTGTCCAGCCACTGACTACACATTTTCTTGAGGTCCTTCTTGCGGTCAGTCTCCTCAATGTTCCAAATGTCCCACGAGTCCAGCTCCTTCTGCAGCTGTCTGTGGGGGTCCTGCAGACCAATGGAGTTGAGGGTGTCCAGCACGACCGTCCTGAAAAACAACAGCACACCTGTGTCACCCTGCCGCTTGTGGGGGTCTGAAAACAACATCACAGTCACACTACCCTGCTGCTTGTGGGGGTCTGAAAAGAGCATCACAGTCACACTACCCTGCTGCTTGTGGGGGTCTGAAAAGAGCATCACAGTCACACTACCCTGCCGCTTGTGGGGGTCTGAAAAGAGCATCACAGTCACACTACCCTGCCGCTTGTGGGGGTCTGAAAACAGCATCACAGTCACATTCCAAGCCTTGCTTCCCGGCACCCTTCCCCCAAACTGTGGTGTAATTGGTTATTGGTTACTCTACTGAAGGGACACTTGTTATCTCCACACATCTGTCTACCAAAATCACCCCAATAAAGGCACATTTCAAAACTCTTCTCCTTTCTCAAGTAAAATCCACAAAACCAATCCCTACAAATCCACCTTTAATCTAAACTGATTCAATAAATATATATCAAATGAGAAAATATAAAAACAATCTGAAACAAAATGATTCCACTTCTTTTGCTTTATTAAAAAATTAAGTACTGAACAAGAACAGCAAATGCTACTTTGCTCTTGTCCTAGTGGTTTAGTCAGGATGAGATGAGAAAATACTCAACTGACTGGCTTTCAAACTCAGGGAAACAATCTGTCCAGTTTGTATTTTCACCCTTAAAGCAGCAAAATGAAGCTACCCAGTGTCTTTGAAAATGGGTGATGGTCACCAAAAAATGGCATCATGGGGTGAGGGTCAGCAACTATCACCATGATGTG
>CAUZXP010000534.1:14711-49711 GCA_963584105.1 Alviniconcha strummeri | reverse complement strand
CAAACAAAAACAAACAAACAAACAAAAAGAAAAAAAGAAAGACCCGAAGCAAAGGTCACAAAATTATAATCTTTTCCATTCTTTATTTCAAATTATACAACCTAACGATTTGTCCAGTGACCCAGTGACCGACCCATGAAATATAGTTCCCTTGTTTCAATAAAATCAGAACAAGTAAGTAGAATATGTTCTACGGCAAGCAGTTCGTCACATGGGAAACGCGTTCTTTGATTTGTAATGTCATCGGATGTCGGATGACATAATTGTTTTATTAGGGACAAGATATAAGAAGCTCTTAATCAACTGTCATCTGGAAACGCGTAGATGGCCCCTCTCCTTTAAAGGGACTGGCCCACGCAGATCTGGCTAAAAAACGATTATTTTTTTTTGCATGGATTTGTATTGTTTTATGTGCGATTATTATGTAATATTCATTTCTGCTGAAATGCGGCATTTCTGTAGAATAACTGTAGTTGTCTAAAAATAGATTGGGGATCTCCCCCCCCCCCCCCCCCCCCCCCCCGGGTGCAGCTATTTACGGAATGTGTATTACGTCATTACATTTTGTTGTTTTACACAAGTTTTTGTAGACTCGGCCTACAAACAATTGATAATGGCGTTGTCTCAGGCACGTAATCGGCTCAGGCATAATAATTTCTCGGGCGACTTAACTGATGATTGTGTGAATAATTTTATGTCTTTCTATGAATAAATCTCCTAATCGTGCAATGTGTACTTCACTATAGTGGATAAGACCGGTAGCTGCCGTTTACTAATAATGCTCGGCGATGGACCGAGGTGCAAAGTGTTGGGTGACAATTGTTTCTCAGCGTATTGATCCGATGCTACTACAGTAAATATTTTAGACACCATAATAATAATAATGAAAAGAAAAGAAAAACCTACCGGCCTGTGGCACGCCAGAAACACACACTTACGCAAACAGGTAGTACTTAGTAGAATATTTAAACGTATCGTTCCGGCAGACTACTATCAATCAAAAAAGAAGTATCAGGAACCTTTCCTTTTACTTGTCCAGTAACAGCTTTGCCACTTTCCTATCGCAGACGTCTAACCTTGTGCACCGCTCTCTTCACCTCTCCACCAGGTCACCCAGGTTTACCAGCCATGACCTGTATCTACGTTGTCGGTCTCTTGCCAGTCGAGCTAAACGTTCTTTTTATTTTGGTCCTCCGAAGATAAATGGTAGTAACTCCAAATTATTTCTGCTTTGACTACATAATCTTGAAAAATGGAAAAGAACTATGAAGATATAAACATCACTGTTTCATACTCAGTTCTTCGTTGCTTTCGTTCAAAGAGCTATTTGCTCCTTATAATAGCAAATGAAAGAATGTATTTATTATCTATTAACACAAAAGAAGGCGACACAAAAACAAAACACATGTCCCGTCCCGTGTTCTCTTGTTATGTACATATTCCTAGTCATTCTTTTCAGTTTTGTCATTCTTGCCATCAGTAACTACTTCTAGAGCCATTGTTTCCTTCGACTTTCTATAATCTTGCGTCAAATTATTGGATATCGTAATGACGTCAAAATGATTTTGCCATCATTTTATTGAGCCAAACACTTAGGGTGGCATGGGGGAAATACATTCACTCGCTCGGTTGAGGGAACTTCGGCCACCCAAACACCTTGTGAACTGCACTCAGTACTACGCATCAACCTTACAACTGAACTATTCCAAACCGTATCATCAGCCTCATAATGGATCAGTCAGAACAAACGAGTGATTGTTACAAGTAGCGTATGGGAAAACTTGTCCTACTTTAGGAGCCTTAATGCTATTCGCTTGGCAACAAAACCATAGTTTAGATTGTACGAAAAGCAAGGACCGACATATTGTTGGCAGATCTTGTTTTTTTTTTTAAAGTTCAGTGTTTGCCACAATCTGCCCACTTAAAAAATCTTCCTAATTTTCGTCATTTTGATGACGTCGTTTTAAATCTGCGTATACATTCTTCATTTATTATATATCTATATATATATTGTACATCAGTTGCTGTCTTCTTCTTTTATTATTATTATCTGTCTATATTATTGCACTTAACGAAAACAATTTTCTGTCGAAAGCGCTTGTGTTTCCTTGTTTCCTTGTGTTTCGTCGTATAGGTGAATACATTTCCCTAGCACTGTTCTATCAGTTTTGTCAGTCTCACCAGTAGTTGTTCACTCATTCCCCAGAAAAAGAATGTTTTCTTTCATAATTCATGAAATCACACAGGTAGTTGTGTTGTATACTAGTCTGCGATTGGTCGAAGGTGTCTACAAACCATTACGAGCTTGTGTTGGTTGAGCCAGTGTGACAGAATCGTGTCTCGAAGCGTGAATGTGAATCAAACGTACCTGTTTGGATGAATTTCCCCCAGGCCACCCTAAAATGTTCGAAAGAACGCTAGACATCATTTCATTGTTCGTCTTGCCAATTTCAAACACTAAGAATTTATTTCCGAGTTGTTTGTGCTGTTCCCCATGAAAACGTTAGGAAAATGAAACTATTTCACACAGACTGTCCAGATTAAAAAAATAAACACTGACAAAAATAATTTATACATCACATGTACACAAAACTGAGAAGTTCCGGTATCCTATCAATGATGTCATACTGAAACGAGGGAAAGAGCTCGTGAAAACAGTGTTAGTAACATTGTCTGGGAACGTCCTCTTCTAAAATCGTTATAAAATCAACGGCACATTCAATCACAAAACCTTTAACGCTGATCATTATCGTTTAACCTCCTCTAAGCACACACGAAGTTTAGCCGCCGAAGGAGAGTTCCTGTAAGTAAAAAAAAAAAAAAAAAAAAGAGAGAGAAAAAAGAAGAAGAAGAAGAGCGAGTTATATAAGAGTGACCAATGTGTAGTCGAGAAATAAGAGTCTCTTCTCTGCTGTTACTCCGAGGACAAGAAACACAATCATTCAACTGTGGAAAGACTTCATGCAGTTTATTGTGAAAGCTCATCCGAGATGTTGCTATTGAGGGCATCCTTAGCAGCAATGTCTGCAGCAGAATTTCCTCTAAAGCCCACAAGACCAGCAACCAGATAAAGACAATCTCCTTCCCATCTCTGGTTAATTCCAAACGATGCAGCTACGAGGGATGAAAGAGAATCAGACAAGAACAAGAAAGACTTTTCCAGAGAATGGTAAACATGTCTGAGAGTGCCAAAAGAAGTTCCCCGGTGTCTACAGAACTGTCATCAGGAAACCGAAGACGCTGATTTCCCTGAAAATGTAGGAAATGTGCAAACATTTTCATCTGTGTAATTTACTTGGTTGTTCTATCGATATTCAATTTTATACAAAACGAAGTACTTCTTTGCTTCAAATCTGAGCTATTCAGAGCGCAGACATTTTCGATCGCTCTTTACCAACGAAGAGCAGAAAGGTTCTCTTGTGACGTATTCGATACTTTGCCAAACGTGACGGCCTTTGTTGTGACGTACTTAATAAAGACAGCTCGTCACACAATGGCAGCACTCTCGGTCATGTTTTTGCGACTTTCAAACATCGATTTTTAACAAGGACCAGAAATCAAATTGAAACAACAACAACAACAACAAAACCCACGTTCTTAAAATAAAAAAATAAAATAAAAATTAAAAAAGTTTAAAAAATCCTACCGACAAGACATGTGATGCTTGTTCGGCGCACGTAGTCCAATACATGCGAAGCACCATTCTGTCGTAATTCTAGTAAACTTGCTTGAAACCAAAAGTTGATGTCCTGAAGTCACCTATAGACAGTCGTTATCCTATAATATTATGATCCCAGTGAAAGTCTAGTCAGCAGCGTTCATTATATCACGACCCATTTAACTCTTTTTCAAGCAGATTCCGACGATCACCCAATCGTGCGGGAAGCGCACAAGGCAGCAACTGGCTCTTTGTCTTCATGCTTTGTCTGAAAGGCTGCTTAGAACCTTACTGAGGCTTTAGGAAGGAAGAAGAAGCGTTTGCAAACATTTATTTTTAAATCTCTCCGAAAGGTTTTATTGTGGAGAACGCGTCTTATTACTCTCTCTCTCTCTCTCTGTTTCTGTGTTTATGTCTGTCTGTCTGTCTGTCTGTCTGTCTGTCTGTCTGTCTGTCTGTCTGTCTGTCTGTCTGTCTGTCTGTCTGTCTGTCTATCTCTCCCCTCCCTCCCTATCTCTCTCAAGGAAAAAAATCCTCTGCGAAATTAATGGAAATTAATGTCATTGAATAAATATCATTAACTTGATCAGCAAATGAATTTAAAGCCACGTCTCGTCCCCCCCTCCCCCCACCCCTCTGCCCTCCTCCCAGTCCCTGCTCACTCTCCCCCCCCCCCCTCACCCCCCCCCCCTCACCTTCCATCATTCACGCAAACTCATCCTCTTCTTGCCTAAATTTCGCCGAAGAAAACTGCGCAGCACAGCACGCCAGCTCAAGGCTGATTGGGTATGATTCATTAAGAAGACGATGTGACAGCTACATTAGCGCCACCTCAACTCTTCTGACTTGGAGACGGGATTAATTCTCTCCCCTTACGCTCGTGACTCACGAGCTAAAGATCTTTTACACTCCAGTGGCTGGCTGCTACGTTACGTCAGCTGCACAAATAAATCTGAGTAGGAGTAGGAGGAGAAAAAGGACGAGAAGCAGGAAGGGCAGGAGGAGAAGGAGGAGGTGGAAAAACAGGAGAAGAAGGAGGGGTAGAAGGAGAAAGAGGAGGAGAAGAAGAAGGCGGAAGAGGAGATGAAGGAATATCAGCAAGAGAAGAAGTAAGAGAAGAAGGAGAGGGAGGCAAAGGAGAAGGAGGAGCAGAAGAAAGAAGAGGAAGAGCAGAAGGAGGACGACAAAGGAGAGGAAGAGAAGAAGAAGGCGGAAGAGGAGAAAGATGAGGAGAAGAAGAAGGAGGAGGACAAAGAAGAAGAGGAGAAGAAGGGGGACAAAGAAAAGGAGGAGAAGAATGGGGACAAAGAAGAGGAGGAGAAGAAGGAGGAGGACAAAGAAGAGGAGGAGAAGGAGGAGGACGAGGACAAAGATGAGGAGGAGAAGAAGGGGGACAAAGAAGAGGAGGAGAAGAAGGGGGACAAAGAAGAGGAGGAGAAGAAGGGGGACAAAGAAGAGGAGGAGAAGAAGGGGGACAAAGATGAGGAGGAGAAGAAGGGGGACAAAGAAGAGGAGGAGAAGAAGGGGGACAAAGAAAAGGAGGAGAAGAAGGAGGAGGACAAAGAAAGAAGAGGAGGAGGAGAAAGAAGAGGAGAAGAAGGAAGAGGACAAAGAAGAGAAGGAGAAGAAGGAAGAGGACAAAGAAGAGAAGGAGGAGAAGCAGGAGGAGGAGGAGAACGATGAGGAGGAGAAGAAGGAAGAGGACAAAGAAACGAAGGAGAAGAGTAAGTAACTTGGTGTTTTACGCCCAGTCAACCATTGCGGTTATATCAGGCCGAAGGAATGAGAAGGAGGAGGAGGACAAAGAAGAGGAGGATAAGAAGGGAGGAACAGGAGAAAGAAGAGGAGGAGAAGGAGGTGGAGGAGAAAGAGCAGTATGAGGAGGAGCAAGAGAAGAAGGAAGAGCAGAAGCTGGAGAAGGAGCAGCAGGATGAGAAGGGGTAGGAGAAGGAAGAGAAGGAGCAGGACGAGCAGGATGAGAAGGAGTAGGAGAAGGAAGAGAAGGAGCAGGATGAGAAGGATGAGAAGGAGTAGGAGAAGGAAGAGAAGGAGCAGGATGAGAAGGATGAGAAGGAGTAGGAGAAGGAAGAGAAGGAGCAGGATGAGTAGGATGAGAAGGAGTAGGACAAGCAAGAAAAGGAGCAGGATGAGATGAGAAGGAGTAGGAGAAGGAAGAGAAGGAGCAGGATGAGCAGGATGAGGAGCAGGACAAGCAAGAGAAGGAGCAGGATGAGAAACAGTCGGAGAAGCAAGAGGAGGAGGAGGAGCAGAAAGAGGACGAGGATGGATAGGACTGAGGAGAAGATGGAGGAGAAAGAAGGGGAGAAAACTGATGATGACTCGTACGATGATGATGACGACACTGATGGTTAAGTGGCGGGTCGGAGTAAGGGGCTGGGGGTGAGGGGGTTAATTAATGGTAGGATGGAGATGGTAACACAATGAATGGTAGCACAATATGATCGGCACACAAAGAGCCGGTTCCGGGACTGTAACCAACAGCCACTCTAAAAGATTTAGGTAGTTGGTGCTTGGAACCCAGTCAGCCACATAGGGTTATATCAGGGCCAACACTCTGAAAGAGTATTAGAAAACAACAACACAAAAACCGTAAAATGCATAGAACACTAACAGCTTCCATAAGCTATTTCTACCTGATCCAGTTCTGCACATCCTGTGCACTGCAGAAAAAAAGCCCCCTGCATGATGATGATGATGAAGTGATGCTTAATGTCCTCAGATATCAGTTGACATATTAGGGACAAGCTGTGACAAATGCCGAAGCATGGTTCAATACAGCTTTACGTCCACGGAAACCAGAACGCTCGTTAGGACGGACAGCCCAGGACGGCCACCTCGACTCTCACACAGCTCTTGAACTATGGGACCCCTGCATATTTTCAAGCCTGTTTATATTCCGCGAGCTCATAGCACGGGAACCTGCTTCAGCTGCTTGTGACGACGAGCAGGATGACCTATTTTATTCCGAGGGCCAACACGGTGACCTGTGGTTAAACGCACCTAACGCAAGGAGAAATTCAGTACAAGGAATCAACACACAAAGATGAACTTCTGGTGGAGTTTATGTACCTTGTGTTTACACGCATGCCAGGTGAGAGTTACCGTAGGCGACTCGGATCTTTGTTGTTGTGCTTGTGTTACGTATTTCGAGCGCTAATTAACTCCCTTGTGTGTAGATTCTGGACGAGCGCTCTGGACCTCGTTCTGTTTCCGATTTGTTTTACTCTAAAAGAGTATTAGGAAACAGCAACTCATAAAACCGTAAAATACATGTAACACTAACAGCCTCCATAAGCTGTTCCTACCTGATCCAGTTCTGCACGTCTTCCCTGCTGCAGAAAGAGGGCGTATTTTGGAGCCTGCGTGTTTATTATCCGCGAGCTCATAGCACAGAAACTGCTTCAGTTGACTCGTGACGATAAGTAGAATGGCTTATTTTACTTCGTAGGCTCACACAGGGACATGCGTTAGCCGCACCTAACGCCGAGAGAAATTCAGTATAAGGGGAAGATTTGGAGGAGGGAGAGAGAGAGAGGGAGAGAGAGAGAGAGAGAGAGAGAGAGAGAGAGAGGGAGAGAGAGAGAGAGAGAGAGAGAGAGAGAGAGAGAGAGAGAGAGAGAGAGAGAGAGAGAGAGAGAGAGAGAGAGAGAGAGAGAGAGAAGAAGAAGAAGAAGAAGAAGAAGAAGAAGAAGAAGAAGAAGAAGTTTAATGGAGAGTAGGCTGAAAAAATCCTGTCAGTGGGCCGAGCAGACGTAGCCGTATTCTCACCAACTGCAGGCTTTAAAGAGAGAATCTTTAACAGCTCTGGATTTCAATAGAGAGAATCTTAATTTCTGCGTCTGCAGTACCCCAGTGCTGGAGGAGGTCATGATGCTGGGGGCACTGTAGCCAATTTCAAATACAGCACATTTTCAGTAGCTGTACATATGTCAGCCCAGGTTTTATGAAGAACCAACAACACTAAATCGATAGCACCCGCACTGTGGCCACTCAAACCACTTTGCTTTATATACACAGACTACACAATTCAGTCTACTATAATGGTTTTCATGGCGCAAATATCTTTGAAAAGCACTACACAAATTGAACGCTAACTATACCATCTGCACCTCTCAGACCCGGCCACTCTGACCATAATCCGTTTTGCCTCTAACTGTTGACTTAATAAGTTGTTGATCTTTTGCCAGAGGCGTCCCAGACACTAAAGTCGCATCAGCTCCGTGACCCCGGCTCTGACCCTGCCCATCTGTTCACCAAAATCTTCCCCAAAACTCTCGCTCCCCTCCTTTGACTCAGCGCCATCTTTGTCAAGATCAATAACCCGCAGCGCCAATCTCCAATCAAGTTGCCTCCCTTGCAGGGACAATGCAGCATTCCGTTCCAAGAACAACTCTGTGAGGAGTTGGAATCCAATCAGGAGGAGGGGAGACAATGTTATTTGCAGGAAGAGTGGCATGTGTGGGAAGTGGGCGGAAGAGTCCAAGGTTCATTTGTGTACCCTTTGTGTGGGGTGGGAAGACACACAATTCAGGCAAATTTGCCCGACACAAAAGAAAGATTCACCTACCGTTCTGTCAGATCTAGTAGTGTTACACTGGCCTGACGGTTTCGTGAAAGGGTAAAGGGTAGGGGTGGGGCGAGGGGGTAGGGCTGGGGGAGGGGGGGGGGTGAGGGAGAGGGGTCTAATGTGCTTTCCTTGTTGCATGCACTTGCCATAATGTTTTATTGTCTTTAACCAACTGTTCCCTTTCTTCTTCTTTTTTTCTCTTCGTGACTTCATCCCTATCAACTTCATTCCCATAAACGTCATGCCTATTGAAACAGAAGCGTTTTGCCTCCCCCCCCCCCCCCCCCCCCACACACACACACACATTCTCCCCGTCCATCCATTACGTGTGTAATGTAATATTCTACACGTTGGTGTTGTTCACGCATCACCCCCCCCACACACACACACACACACGCACGTACGCACACGCACGTACGCACACGCACGCACGCACACACGCACGCTCGCGCGCGTGCGCGCGCGCACACACACACACGCGCGCGCGCGCGATCAGTACCACACGTTCAAACTGCCGTTGACCGGACAGGCAGTTTAAGACCGACAAGATCAAAGGTAGGCTGTTTTCTTCTCTTCATTCTACGGCACAACAGCAAAAAACAAAAACAAAGTTGTGTGTGTGTGTGTGTGTGTGTGTGTGTGTGTGTGTGTGTGTGTGTGTGTGTGTGTGTGTGTGTGTGTGTGTGTGTGTGTGTGTGTGTGTGTGTGTGAGTGCGTGCGTGCGTGCGTGCGTGCGTGCGTGCGTGCGTGCGTACGATCAGGTAGAAGAAGACTTTACCGGCTGAATCTACAAACCCCTATACCCGGCACCGAAACAACACAAAAATCCTACCTTCTAAATCCATCAGCACGAAACGACCCGGCATCGCCACCGGTACGAAACGTTGTGTCCGTGCATAGAGCGATTTATGTCGGGTCGGCTGTGTATCGGCCACGAAATGAGTGGCCTTGACCTAGGCCAAACGGACATGGTACTCACTTCCTGCCAGATTTTGGCAAGATAAGTAGGCCTACTGATGGAGCTTGACCTGTCAAACAAAAGCTCTCTGACCAGGTGAAGTCTATGTCTATGGCATACTTTCAATACGGGATGTACCCAGAACCTATGTCTTCTTTTCTTTCCTCTATTTAATCTGCAGCAAAATCAACACACAAGGGAGTTAATTAGCGCTCGAAATACGTAACACAGGTAAACAACAAAGACCTGAGTCGCCTACGGTAACTCTCACCTGGCATGCGTGTAAATACAAGGTACGTGGACTCCACCAGTTTATATATATATATTTTAAGTGTGCTTATATGTTGAACCAGATTCGAGATCAAAGGACAATGTCCGGTCTTTAAAGTATAAAACTGGTTCTCTCTTATGCCTGTGCACACCTGTGTCGGCGTGTGTGCCTGAAATGTAGGGTATGTATGTCACTGGGGGGCATCCTTTTTTTCTTTTCTTTTTTTAGCAGAACTCAGGAGCTGTGTGAAAGTCAAGGTGGACGTCATGGTCTCCCGTCCCTAATAAACCTACGGTTTCCGTGGATGTAATCCTCTTTTCTTTTTTTTCCTTTTTTTTTTAGAGGATGTACCTCTGGCGGAGTTTATGCACTTTGTATTTTACACGCATGCCAGGTGAGAGTTACCGTAGGCGACTCAAGTCCTTGTTACTGTAGTTGTGTTACGTATTTCGATCGCTAATTAACTCCCTTGTGTGTTGATCCTGCACGAGCGCTCTGGCCCGGGTTCTGTTTCAGATTTGCCACAGAAAAATCATCAACAACGACCGCGGTGATTAGCTTTCAGTTTTAAGTGGTTAGGTGCCGTTTGAAGACAGCAGGAAAACGGCCGAACACCGCCGAGCCTTGTCGTTAGTGGATTCATAAATCGGGGTTCGTGACCGAAACCAGCATTCTGTGTCGGTGTCGTGTGCGCGTTGTGTCGGGGTCGGATATATCTGGATTTCCAGCTTGACTGTTGCATGAAACCAGTGTCAACCGGTAGTCGGTCCCACATAAACTCCTGACCCTCAGTCATGATTCATCAACACTCTGTCACCGTGGACTTTGTCTTTGAACCTTGTAAAGAATGAGATCCAAACACAAAAAGGTTCAAACGAACGCCTATTTATTTTGACACGGACACAAAGTATGCCCGCCCCCTTCCCGCTTGAAAATAAACAAACAAACAAAACAAAAAACAACCTTTTTGCGATTGGATCTTGTTTTAGAACGCCAGAAGTCATTCTGTTATAGATTTTTGTAAAGAATGTACAAGTTAGTTATTGCCTCATTAACACTACATGATCTACGAATTTTGTTTTCGCCATATAAAGCAACAGGGATGTCTCTCATTCATAACAACACCATCGCTATAACACCTACATATTGTCAAGTACATTAGCGAAAAACAACACCACCACCAACAACAACAACACCAAGAATAACACCACCACCACCGACAACAACAATAAAAACAACAAAAACAAGACTAACATGAACAACAATACAAACAACACACACACACACATCTAAACGGACCATGGTAACCCAATCGTGAAATTAAAAAACTGAAACACACGCACGCACGCACGTACACACAGTAGAACAATTTAGCCTAAAAATTGTGTATAGTAAACCAGCTAAGAAACTAAAACAGATTTCACCGCACAAGCCCAAAAACACTACCGCACACATGGGTACAACAGGCTATAACACATCCCAGCAAAATAGCCTAAAACAATAATTAAATCAGTCCACATTCCTAAGTTAGCCTGACTCTCTCTCTCTCTCTCTCTCTCTCTCTCTCTCTCTCTCTCTCTCTCTCTCTCTCTCTCTCTCTCTTCGCCCTGATATAACCGCTCTGGTTGACTGGGCGTAAAACACCAATTTACCCCCCTCTCTCTCTTTCTCCCCTAGTTACATAGTAAGCAATAAATACAAAAAATGACTGACCGTAATGAAAAACGTCGTCCCACACAAGCCTCCTGCTGTTTATTAGGATGAGGAAGTGAGTGCCAGGGTACCTACGCTTGCTCGCTCCAAGCGTTTTTTCCGACACCAGAACCAGCACCAGAACAATATAATTATATTAAGGTTTAGTGCCGGGAACTCTCAAGTTATGCTTGAACCTGTGCAGGAAGCACAGTCACAGTCACAGTCTCCGACACTCTGCTGCCATAGCATCATTTAAATCTGCCTTCAAGACCCAGCGTTTCTCCCCTGGATTCTGAACGCTTTGCGTGTGCGTGTAGTTGTGTGCCACTGGTTTCGTTTGTGTGTGTGTGTGTGTGTGTGTGTGTGTGTGTGTGTGTGTGTGTGTGTGTGTGTGTGTGTGTGTGTGTGTGTGTGTGTGAGCGCGCGCGTGCGTGTATGCATGTGCGTGTATGCGTGTGCGTGTGTGTGTGTGCGCGTGCGTGTATGCGTGTGCGTGTTTGTGTGCGTGTGTGCGTGCGTATGTGTGTGTGTGTTGAAAGTGTGGTGAGAAAGATGCTGAGTGAAGTTTTGTAGTGCGTTTTTGGAATTAATAAAGTTCATTGTGCTCTAGGTTGTGTATAATAATTTTTTGTTGACCTTACTGTTTCTGTGTTGTGCGCTTCTGTCTGACGTTAGATGTAAGCACCTTAGAAATACTCTTTGTCATGACATTACAAAGACAGTGTGCACAGAAAGAGTTAAATGTGGAGGACAGTTAACTCAAAGCAACAATCAATCCAGTCTGCTACGAGGGCCGTGCACCACCACCTCCCCACCCTCTTCACCCAGCTACGAGGGCCGTGCACCACCACCTCCCCACCCTCTTCACCCAGCTACGAGGGCCGTGCACCACCACCTCCCCGCCCTCTTCACCCAGCTCCCTGGGCAGCTCCGGCCAGCAAGCAGCGTAAACATGGTGCTTAACGTCCACAGAAACCATAAGGCTTATTAGGGACGGGGAGAAGGGGGGAAGGGGGCATGGAGGTGGGGGGAGAGGGAGACTATATACCTATCGCTACACTGTCACCACCAGAATGATTCCTGCATTAAGATGGGCAGCGATGAGAGCCATTTTAATGTTTCAGTAAGAAGTGATGGACAAAGTCACAAGACAGTGTCCACAAACCACAACCTTTTTGATGAGAAAGGAGAGCCGAAGCGGTATCGAACCGAGGTCCTTCCGCTTACCAGCCTAACGCCTTACCGCTAGGCCACATCGGCTCACACCAAGCAGCGTGCCGCTCTTCCAGTTATGAACTCCCTCCGTGACCTGAAACAACCCCGAAGCAACCAGTCGCCATGCACACACCCGATATACTCTCCGTACCCCGAATTCCCCTTTCCACCCCCGTCGGCCTACGACCCCCAACTTTGACCCGACCGAAGAAGAGACACCTGCAGCTGAACACGACGCCTGTGCATTGGGTGGGTTAATGGCAGGGGAGGCCACTGTCGAAGCTTGGTTGGCGTACACGACCTCATCCGGGGCCTTGGGTGCGCGTGCCGGGCGCGTGGCGATAACGACCGTAAAGCACTCCTGCTTCCATTGGCCACCCCGACAAAAGGAACATGGACGATGAATAAGGAAACTGAAGCAAAGCCCCGGAGCACCCGGCATCTAACCTCGCTGATATTCTAATTCATCGGACGCCGGGGTATTCTTCGTTGAAAACGGAGGGGTATTCAGTCGCGTGCTGCCCCCCACCCCCAACTCCCCATCCCCGCATCCCTTTTCTTAGTACACCCCCCTCCCCCTTGTCTCCCTATCCCCTACCCCGTTTCAGTCCTTTCTCGTTTACCATGTTGTGCACCGGAGGCCCCCTATGGTTGTCAGCGTCTGGCCTTTTCACACGCCAAACTTCACCCGGAGTTTTAAGCCGAGATCCCATTGAATGGCGTAGTCACGGTTGGTGAAAGAAAACATAAGCTGGGTGTTTGCACCGTGAAAGCAATGTAGTGTGAAGCACGAGCTTGATCTGGCACAATGAAATTGATCACAGTCAGTTTATGATCATGGTAATAGCGAAAAAATGTCCCGGCTGTGTCATAACATCTGTGAATCGTGTTTCTCGTCTGTTTGGGGCGTGCCTCTCTGGTGTGCTTTTAGTTCTTTTTGCCGTGTTAAAGTATTAGTCTATTGTCTATTGTACTTGTTTTACTGTGCTCAATAAGACCAAATTTTATTTGTAAACTTGTACTGGGGCAATAAATATTCTGGTTCTCTCTCTCTCTCTCTCTCTCTCTCTCTCTCTCTCTCTCTCTCTCTCTCTCTCTCTCTCTCTCTCTCTCTCTCTCTCTCTCTCTCTCACTCTCTCTCTCTCTCTAAATTTTTACATATATCTTTTTTCTTTTTATTACCGTCCTATCTACTGCAGAGTGGCAGCTTGCTAGGACTTTCACCTGGTGTGACTTACTGAGCTGCTTGACGTTTAAAACCAGCTGCCTTCAAGTTGAGTGTTGCTTTACGTCCACAGAGACCAGAAAGACTATTAGGGACAGGGAGCCCAGGATGGCCACCTCGACTTTCACAGCTCCTCAGCTCTGCCGGCTACCTGTCTCTCTCCGGCCTAGTATAAGAACCGCTGTTCCGCTGATACCACCCCTGTGAGCCGGTTTGGCCTAGCGGTAAGGCGTTAGGCTGGTAAGCACAAGGGCCTCTGATCGATGCTGCTTTGGCTCTCCTTTCTCTTCAAAAAGGTTGTGGTTTGTGGACACTGTCTTGTGACTTTGTCCGTGAAATTAATGAGACATTAAAATGACTCTCATCGCTGCCCATCTTAATGCAGGAATCATTCTGGTGGTGGCAGTGTAGCGATGGGTGTATAATCTCCTTCTCTCCCCCCCTCTCCTTCCCCCCCCCCCCCCCCTTCTCCACGTCCCTCATAAACCTTATGGTTTCTGTGGACGTTAAGCATCATGTTTACTTACTTACTCTCACCTCTATATCCCCCACCCCTCCCCAATTCTCCCCGTCCCTAATAAGCCTTGTAGTTTCTGTGGACGTTAAGCACCATGTTTACTTACTTACTCTCACCTCTATTGGGCGATTCAGGCGGGGCTGTTAACTCCCTTGACTTTTGCCCGGCATTGCTTAAGTCCCTTGGCTGCTTTTACTTCCGGTGCGTACTTTCTTCACAATGGAAGGCGGTGACAGTGAATTTGCAAATTTTACACTGCCAACGTTAAAGGCATTTATTGAGGCACGTAGTCATAATGTGTCTGGAAATAAGCAATAACTTGTTGCTCGAGCTTTGGGATGCCCAAAGACGCATTTTTTTCTACGAACTCGCGATCTTCTGATCAGCCCCAAAACGACGCAAAGACACATTTTGTTCACCCTCCATCCCCTTTCCACGGTAATTTTTGCAACCGCAACAGTATTGGCATTTGTACTGCTTCGCAATTCTAATTTCAACTTCCACTGTTATATACAGCGTGAAGCAACGCCTACTCAGAAATCGGCCCGGAAGTGCGCTACGACCTCTCGCGACTTCTTTCGCGAAAGATTACAAAGCGCATTCACTCTAGTGAACCAGCTTCGCTGAATCGCCCAATAACCCCCCCCCCCCCCCCACCCCCCAATTCTCCCCGTCCCTAATAAGCCTTGTAGTTTCTGTGGACGTTAAGCACCATGTTTACTTACTTACTCTCACCTCTATACCCCCCCCCCCCCCATTCTCCCCGTCCCTAATAAGCCTTGTAGTTTCTGTGGACGTTAAGCACCATGTTTACTTACTTACTCTTACCTCTATATCCCCACCCCACCCTTAATTCTCCCCGTCCCTAATAACCCTTGTAGTTTCTGTGGACGTTAAGCACCATGTTTACTTACTTACTCTTACCTCTATATCCCCACCCCCTTAATTCTCCCCGTCCCTAATAAGCCTTGTAGTTTCTGTGGACGTTAAGCACCATGTTTACTTACTTACTCTTACCTCTATATCCCCACCCCACCCTTAATTCTCCCCGTCCCTAATAAGCCTTGTAGTTTCTGTGGACGTTAAGCACCATGTTTACTTACTTACTCTTACCTCTATATCCCCCCCCCTTAATTCTCCCCGTCCCTAATAAGCCTTGTAGTTTCTGTGGACGTTAAGCACCATGTTCACTTACTTACTCTTACCTCTATATCCCCCCCCCCCTTAATTCTCCCCGTCCCTAATAAGCCTTGTAGTTTCTGTGGACGTTAAGCACCATGTTTACTTACTTACTCTTACCTCTATATCCCCCCCCCCTTAATTCTCCCCGTCCCTAATAAGCCTTGTAGTTTCTGTGGACGTTAAGCACCATGTTTACTTACTTACTCTTACCTCTATATCCCCCCCTTAATTCTCCCCGTCCCTAATAAGCCTTGTAGTTTCTGTGGACGTTAAGCACCATGTTCACTTACTTACTCTTACCTCTATATCCCCCCTTAATTCTCCCCGTCCCTAATAAGCCTTGTAGTTTCTGTGGACGTTAAGCACCATGTTCACTTACTTACTCTTACCACTATATCCCCCCCCCCCTTAATTCTCCCCGTCCCTAATAAGCCTTGTAGTTTCTGTGGACGTTCAGCACCATGTTCACTTACTTACTCTTACCTCTATATCCCCACCCCACCCTTAATTCTCCCCGTCCCTAATAAGCCTTGTAGTTTCTGTGGACGTTAAGCACCATGTTCACTTACTTACTCTTACCTCTATATCCCCCCCCCCTTAATTCTCCCCGTCCCTAATAAGCCTTGTAGTTTCTGTGGACGTTCAGCACCATGTTCACTTACTTACTCTTACCTCTATATCCCCACCCCACCCTTAATTCTCCCCGTCCCTAATAAGCCTTGTAGTTTCTGTGGACGTTCAGCACCATGTTCACTTACTGACTCTTACCTCTATATCCCCCCCTTAATTCTCCCCGTCCCTAATAAGCCTTGTAGTTTCTGTGGACGTTAAGCACCATGTTTACTTACTTACTCTTACCTCTATATCCCCCCCCCCCTTAATTCTCCCCGTCCCTAATAAGCCTTGTAGTTTCTGTGGACGTTCAGCACCATGTTCACTTACTGATACGACCCACTGGGCGGCCTAGGCTCTAAAAGGCAGTTACGTGCTCTGTCATATAGGTTTAATTCAATTAAAAAAACTTTGATTATCCCACACGGGGCATTTTTGTTGTGGTCATAGCGGGCTCGTAAAATAATGAATACATAAAGTTAAAAGAACAGTACAACATCAAACACCACACCGCCAACAAAAGGGTCCTACCTTAACCATAGTTATAAATATAGAACAAAGTGTGACGTCTTCGCCATAGTTCAGGAGCTGTGTTAGAGTCGAGGTGGCCGTCCTGGGCTGTCCGTCCTAACGAGCCTTCTGGTTTCCGTGGACGTAAAGATTTATTGAACCGTGCTTCGGCATTGGTCACAACTTGTCCCTAATATGTCACCTGACATCTGAGGACATTAAGCAACACTTCACCACTTCGCTGGCGGATTTATAGAACCGTGCTTCGGCATTGGTCACAACTTGTCCCTAATATGTCAAGTGACATCTGAGGACATTAAGCATCAAGTCATCATCGATGTCTTCGTTATACTTCCTTGTAGTGGTACTGCTGCGAGGTTCGTCTGGATCGAGTGACCTATTGGGCCGACTCGGCGTTTACAGACCCGTTATCTGTCTTACACGTCCTCGTATCAGTAACACTGCCGTGCGCCATTGTTGTGACCTATCGGGCTGTCGGACGTTAATATATAAAAGCAGTCTCTTGTCTATAGTTTGTACTTCCTTGTTTCTGTACCGCGGCGACTCAAGTTTGGTAGGATCTACACGGTTGACTGGTCGATCAAAATCAACCAGCCATCTACTTTGTACTTCCTTGCAGCTGCAGCGTTCGCCCGGTGTGGGGAACACGGTTGACTGGGCGTTAAGAATCTGTTGTTGATATCTAACGTCCGATCGGTCGCAAATGCCTCACAAGAGTGAAACCAGTTTTTATCTAATCACATGTGAATGTATTAATCGCTCTTCATGAAATACATAACTGTTTGTTTGTTGGCGGGAAAAGCAAGCCTCAGGTGGCTTCCGTCCCGGAAGATCTAAAATGTTGAGGAGCTTGAGCTACATGGAGGCACAAAGCCAAAGACATCACACCATCGATCGCTTGGAGGAGAGAGGCGTGGAAAGAGGTGCTCGGCGATTTTGTTGATGTTTTGTTGAAAAGGCGAGAGGGCCATCGTCAATCAGACGAACATTGGAACCTTTTCAAAGGTAACGTTGGGGAAACTTCTTAGAGACTGGGTGAAGCGTATATGGACATTTCCGAGCGCACAGGTACCATCTTGAACTGATGAACTGAGCTAAAAGCATTGTAACTGTGTTCTGGCCTACGCCATGTTTACCACAAAGAACCTCTCACAGATGTAATTTCTCAGCAAACGACACTTTAACCTCCGCATCAGCGTTCTGACCACAGCGGAGTATTTAAAGGGGAACCGAGCCGAAACCGCAAGCTGGTCTGAAAAATGTAAAAAGTGTGTAAATGTTTACATCTGCAGGTTCCATTTTATTTGGCTGTTCTATCAGTATTAGAGTATTCCTGAAACGGAGGGTATATATGCCATAGGGGGTGGGGGGTAATGGGGAATCCTTTTTTGAGGATGGAGTGGTGGAGGTTATGTACCTTGTATTTACTCGCATGCCAGTGAGAGTTACCGTAGGCGAGTCAGGTCTTTGTAATTGTTGTGCTTGTGTGACGTCGTTGGAGCGCTAATTAACTCCCTTGTGTGTTGATTCGTTCTATCAGCTTTTATACAAGAAGATTTTTTTCTTTCTTCAAATTTGAGTTTCTGTAGAGGCTGCATGTTTGCTCGTTCTCTCTCTCTCTAAAAAAAAAAAAAAAAAAAAAAAAAACTAAAAAAAACAACAACTAAAAAACCCCCCAGAAAACAGTTGGTTCGTGTAGTGTTAAACAATTCTGCCACATATTCCAGCCTTGTTCATGGCGTCACTGATACCTATTGCTGGGCACAAAATGGAAGCACGCACGCACGGTCGCATTTTCGCCCCTTCAAACGTTGATTTATTTTATTTTATTTTTAACAAACAGGACGAGAAATCTAGTGAGAAAAGAAGAAAGAAAGAAGAAAAAAAGCAAAAGAAAAAAAGAAGAAAAAAAAGAAGAAAAAAGAAAAAAAAGCCGTGTGTCTATTTCTATCCCTTTCCTATCGATACGGTCGGTGACGCCTCCCCTCTTCTGTTCCCCCTTAAAGAAAAATGTCTATGCCATGAAAAGACGGGCTGAAAGATAATGTCTCTATTCCTCCCTGATATCGATCGGATACATATAAAAAGAGAGTTAACTATTGCCGCGCAAACATCACGAAACCCAGTTCAGACCCCCACTCGTGCGGGGATAAAGAGGAAAGAAAAACAAAAGAAAAGTGTTGCATCGATGTGTGCTAATCATTCGGTTCTGGAAAATAATTATCAATCGTTGTTTATGTATCTTCTCGCGTTATCCACTATTCGCTTTTCGCTGCGTGTCGTCTTCAAGACTTCGCGGGTGGCAGAAGCAAAATGCATAGAATATAGTTTTTGCATTTGTTTCTCTCCTGTTAAACGATTTTAAATTTGCCCCAGGGAAGGCTGACCGGAGGTTGGTGTACAAAGTCAGCCGCACAGTCAAACACACACAGACACGTCATTGTCATGCTTACAATCTTCCTACAAGCGACAACAGATCAACCAACAACAACAACAACAACAATTTTTTTTTTTTTTTTTTTTAGATTTTTCTCGTATTTAACCGTTTAATTGTTGTTTAGGTGTCGTTTGGAGGCTTGACGAAGGGGATTTCCCCGAAAATTTGCATTTTGTGTGTCCGTGTCCTAATAAATAAGCGTTCGTTTGAACCTTTTCGTGTTTGGATCTTGTTTTAGAACGCTAGCAGTCATTGTGTTGAAAAAACAAAACAAAAAAAACAAACAAAAACAAACTGACCTTATAGTAAACGCAATTAAGTTTCCGTCACAAGTTAGTTATTAGATTTTAACGTCCCGCCAGCCATAACTGGTACAAAATAAGCACGTTTCAATATTTATATTTCAATACACGACTGACAAAAGCATCTGGAGGCAACTTGTTCACCACGTATTCAGTACAGGAACCCACAGGTCAAAAAAATGTAAAAGCTTGTGAAAAAGGTCAGGAACTGACAAAAGACAGGAAATGGCAAAAATTATGGCAACGGGCAGAAAATGGCAAAGACAAGAAAGCGGCAATGGTCTGGAAATGGCAGAATCCACAAACAGGAAAAGGCCAGGAAATTTGCAATGGCCTTGAAGTGGTTAGAGTCATAATAGGCCGGACGCTCCCTCCTCCTCTTCTTTCTGAATATTTTGGCTCAGTATCTGCCTAGAGCCTAGGACAGCGGATGCCTGTGTGGAGGGAGGTGGAGTGGGTTGTGGGTGTTGGGGGACTGTAGCAAAAGCGAAAATTAAAAGGGAACCCGAGTAGTGGTTAAAAGAACCTGGACAAGATCAGTCTATAGAACTTCGTGTTTTGAATTGAGTCGATGTGTTCGATTTACTTTTCACACAACTACTCTTGGTTTTACACCGAAAAACGGACCAGGCACCTCAATATTTAAGTTACCTCATATCCAACGTGCATCAGGACAACACACGACACGGAAATCACTACCAAACACAACTTCAAAAACAAAAATGAAAACGAACAAAAGTCTAAAAAGTCAGCACCGTCCCGGATCTTTAATATAGCCATGCTGCATCTAAACTCATAATAATATGCATGTAAAACTAGCGAATACGTCCTCCACTTTGCCGAAGATATAAAGAAGATCCTAAGATCCTAAACAACCAAATCGCGAGCAGAACTCTGATTCACATTTCATGACATACATCAGTTTTAAGGAAATTCGTTAAAAAATGAAGTTCAACAAGCAAACAAGGCAGAAACTAGGAATAGCTCCCGGCAGCAGGTGGAGCATAAAATGTTCTAGCTTGCTCCAGGTGTGTGTGTGTGTGTGTGTGTGTGTGTGTGTGTGTGTGTGTGTGTGTGTGTGTGTGTGTGTGTGTGTGTGTGTGTGTGTGTGTGTGTGTGTGTGTGAAGGAGTGAACCTCCGATAGCCATGGGTTCTCAGCACATGAGTTTGAATGTCTGCATCTCAGAATCAACACACAAGATGTATGCAGAGAATGTACCTCTGGTGGCGTTCATGTACCGTGTATTTACACGCATGCCAGGTGAGAGTTACAGCAGGCGACTTATATCTTTGTTGTTGTACTTGTGTTAAGAAGTTCGAGCGCTATTTAACTCCCTCGTGTGTTGATTCTGCACGAGCGCTCTGGGCCTCGTTCCGTTTCAGATTTGTCTGCATCTGTTTCTACCTCCACGGGACCCCTCGGGAGATCTTGTGGGTACGTTTAAGTTCAATGAGATGGAGATGGAGCGAGTGGGCGCACCGCCACGGTCTACGCTGAGCGAGCATTTGACGATCAACAAAAGATTGATTCAATTTGTGTCCTGAAGGTGCCTCCTGAAGGTCACTGCGGGAGGATTTAACGGACACAGTCTCATTATTTTTTTGCGTCTAATCGACGCGCAGAAGTTTTGATTTTTTTTTTTCTTCTTCTTCTTCTTCTTCTTCTTCTTCTTTTCTTCTCTTCGTTGACCTGAATTTTACACGACAGTCAGTCAAACAACTGTCCCCTCGTTCCTTTGACAAGTGAATACTTGGTTAAATCGTGGATATAATGACGTGGTCTGTTGGCATGCCTGTGCATTTAGATAACTAATAAAATTTAAAAAAAGACGGAAAACATTAATGTAACCTCTGCCTGCCTGCCTGTTTCTCTCTCGTGTTTATTTGTGTTTGTAGTATAGCAAGGACTGGCTGTTAGGTCCAAATGGATCTAGCGCTACTATCCTTGAGTATTAAAGTTTTCGAGTTCTCGTTCTCTCTCTCTCTCTCTCTCTCTCTCTCTCTCTCTCTCTCTCTCTCTCTCTCTCTCTCTCTCTCTCTCTCTCCCCCCTCATCATCATCATCATCATCATCATCAGTTTTCTTCTTCTTCTGTCGTCGGGTTTTGGCTCTGATGTTAAAATTATCATCTTCTTCATCACGGTGGTAGTCAATGTTGTTACTATTGTTTTATGTGTAGCCTATTGGCATGTAGATTAGCAGGGTACAGATTGTAAGAATAGGCAACAGCCTAAAATCTTAATCCTTCTGTGATAAAGTTCTGAGTTCTCTCTCTCTCTCAGCTTGATAATTTCTGCACATTTGGTGAGTATATTCAGAGTGGCAGAATTCACCAGAAGGACCCGTTACTTTGAATGAACCGGTGATTAAGACACGATCTGCACTACAACCTATATAAAATAATCACCGCATCGCCAGCCCGCAGTGGTAAGCATGTGCAGAAGATAGTAAGTAAACATGGTGCTTAACGTCCATAGAAATCGTACGGCTTATTAGGGACGGGGAGATGGGAGGGGGGGTATGGAGGTGGGGGGGGGGGGGGGGGGAGAGGGAGATTATATACCTATCGCTACACTGTCACCACCAGAATGACTTCTGCCTTAAGATGGGCAGCGATGAGAGCCATTTTAATGTTTTAGTAGGAAGTGATGGACAAAGTTACAAGACAGTGTCCGCAAACCACAACCTTTTTGAAGAGAAAGGAGAGCCGAAGCGGTATCGAACCGAGGTCCTTCCGCTTACCAGCCTAACGCCTTACCGCTAGGCCAAACCGGCTCACCACGTGCAGAAGATACTACAGCTTTATACGTACCACAAACCAGCTGACCACGTGCAGAAGATACTACAGCTTTATACGTACCACAAAGCGCCTCCTCTCCACTGCCGTAGACTATGATCCTCCATATCTATAAATATAACGGAGGGGGGTGGGGTGGGGTGGTAAACAAAGCAAAAAGCAAATCAAATGGAAAGAGAATGCGAAACAACGGATTATGTGTGTGTGTGTGTGTGTGTGTGTGTGTGTGTGTGTGTGTGTGTGTGTGTGTGTGTGTGTGTGTGTGTGTGTGTGTGTGTGTGTGTGTGTGGTTCGTGTCGTGTTAGACAGTGCTTGTGCGAGAACTTCAATAATGCCACAGATGTTTTCTAACTACTGACGTCAGATTCTGACGACTGACGCACAGTTATGCAACAACTGCAGCGATGAAGACCAAGCTGACATCAGCTGGCGCATTTTACTTCAGTATAGGTTAAGGATGTCTGCTTCCTTTCCAAAGGATGTGAACAAAAGTGAATCAGAGAGACAGAGAGAGAGAGAGAGAGAGAGAGAGAGAGAGAGAGAGAGAGAGAGAGAGAGAGAGAGAGAGAGAGAGAGAGAGAGAGAGAGAGAGAGAGACAGACAGACAGACAGACAGACAGACAGACAGCCTAAGATCCTAAACAACCAATCGCGAGCAGAACTCTGATTCACATTTCATGACATACATCAGTTTTAAGGAAATTCGTTAAAAAATGAAGTTCAACAAGCAAACAAGGCAGAAACTAGGAATAGCTCCCGGCAGCAGGTGGAGCATAAAATGTCCTAGCTTGCTCCAGGTGTGTGTGTGTGTGTGTGTGTGTGTGTGCACGTCTGAATATGTATTTTGCGAAATGACCTCCCCCCCCCCCCTCCTCCCCATACTGACATGAGGCGGGTGCAGCACAAGAAGAGAAGTCGTTTCTGTTTTGTTATTGTTTCTGTGTAAAGTAACTTTCACGTATACTAACGTTCATTCGCTTGAAACGGCGTTTCTGTCGATGGTGCCCACGTTGACCTTTTGTGTAGGCACAACATATCTTTTGGTGCGTTTTGGTCGCTTTGATCTTAATCATATTTCTTGAACCCAGCTCCCTGTAAATATTTGTAAACCCTTTTAACCATTTAAAGTTGCACCCAAACCACCACAAAGACCACCACTACTACAGCCAATTACGCCCAAGGAGGCCCGGCTCTTAAACGAAAGAAGAAGCTGATTTAGTTGTTGATGAGGACACTGTTCTTCGTCAACGGAAGAAAAGAAGTAATTTGTTTAAATAATAATGGAAAGTTGGAAAGCGCCTACCCTGCGGCTCAAAGCGCCGAACAAGCATACACACATAATGTACGTCGAGATGGAGAATGTTATCCAAAATGTGTTTGTTTGTTTGTGTGTGTGTGTGTGTGTGTGTGTGTGTGTGTGTGTGTGTGTGTGTGTGTGTGTGTGTGTGTGTGTGTGTGTGTGATTGCGTGCGTGCATGCGTGACTGCGCGCGCGCATGTGTGTGTATGTGTGTGTTGGGGGGATATAGAGGTGTGGGAAGAGGGAGATTATATCCTTATCGCTACGCCGTCACCACGAAAATGACTCCTGCATGAAAATGGACAGCGATGAGGGCCATTTTAACGTTTCAGTGATAAAACTTCTGAGGGGCGAATTCACTAGACAGTGTCCACAGATCACAACTTTTCAAAAGAAAGGAGAGCCGAAGCGGATTCGATCCGAGATCCCTCTGCTGACCAGCCTAACGCCTTACCGCTAGGCCAAACCGGCTCACGCCATCTTTCCCTTTTCTCCACGCCCTGATATAACCGTCTTGGTTGACTGGGCGTAAATACCAAGTTACTTGCTGCCTTCCCTTTTGAACGCTTAATTAATCATGGCGGTTATATCAGAGCAAAATACATTTTGTCAGAATACAATACATGCTTAAAATACCTGCATTTTACTTCTAGCACATTGTCGTCTGAAAAAGGTTTAAAAAAAGGTTAAATAACGACATTGTAACATTGATGCTCCACCCAAAATATTGTTTTACTGTACGTTGATATGCTTTCATTAACAAAAAATAAAAATAAAAACTGTTTAAACCAATACTGTAACAAAAATGTATCATTTTCCAAACGTGTTTATTTCATTGAGGTAATGAAAGATGCAGTCCAAAGATACAGCTTTGAACACCGTGAACGTCCCTACCAGATGAACAGGATAGTCAGTAACTGGAGTTTAACATCCTGTCACACGCACAAGATCCTGCAGACCTCAGGAACTGTGTGAAAGTCGAGGTGGCCGTCCTGGACTCATCGTCCCTAACAATCCCTATGGACGTAAAGCAACACTGAACTTCAGCCTGACCAAGATGGACCACTTTGCTTTACGTCCACAGAACCGAGGTGGCTTATTAGGGACGGGGACGGCGGGGAGGGGGGGGAGGGAAGGGGACGAAAGAGTGAAGGCTCGACCGCGGATACCGCCCGAAAAAGACCGGAGAGACCGTGGACCGCCGCCACAACAATGGAAGTGTAATGGCGGTGTCCCTCGCCATTGCCCAGCGACTAGTGCACTGCGAAATTGCTGTTTCAACTGCCGTGCTTGGGCAGAGTCACAAGGACAATGTCCGTTGCACTGCTGCTGAGCAACAACTTGAAGCGAAAGAAGTCCAACTTTCGCAGCCCAGCTCCATCTCCCTACTCATGATCTCTTCTGGCCTAACTCGAAGGTCCAGCTCCACCTCCCTCCTCTAGATCTCTTGATCTTTTGATCTCGCCTGGAACCTTGTTGACCAAGGTCAAGAACACACGCATTCAAAACTTCTCTCATGTCTCAAACCCTACTTCCGTCAGATCAACAGGCCCAGCCTAACATTGAAAGTCCAACGATGGACCATTTTTACTGACAGGTCACGGCGGGTCACGAGATCGAAAGCGAGGTTAGGTTCTGTATTGCATGGGGTCAGTCTTACTAACAAGGTCACTGTGTATCACGGTATCGAAAGCGAGTCTGGACTGCAATTTTTGCACACTCCAACCTCGCTTTTGTTCTCACGACCCGCCATGACCCAGATCACTAAGGTATGATACTGTATACAGCGTGTCAAGGGTCTGATTCGCTCTTCATGGCACAGGCTTATTATCTGTCTTTAAAAGGAATCGATAGCAGAAGAAATAAAAGTTCTATGAACCCCGAGGGCAGAAATTAGGACCTAATTCATGACAGTAGGTCAAGCATGCAGTGCTGTATTCTGACCTACTCCTGTCTTAAAACAAAGCAAAAACACAACACAAAATGTTCACTATTCCGTAATCTCAGCAGAGGGAAGGGAATTAATATCTGCATCTCCGGTCGGCCGCCAAGAAACACACATACTTCAACACGTCTCCAAGCAACGCAATATGTTCGCCAAGAAGTTGCAACGGTAAAAGGATCGAAGAGATGTTATGCATAGGCGACCTAATCCTGCCAACAGAAATCCTTTTGATCTCACCACGACCAGGGAAGCCAAAGGACAGCATCATCAGGTAGAGAGCTCGTTACGCCAGGCAAACCCTTTGGCTGCTTTTGATCATGGCGAGAGCTGCTCAGCAGACTCAATGAGGCGAGCGATGAGCTGATGGGCGCCCCAAAGTACGAGGACGAAACTTTTAACTAACCGTTTCCGAGCTGTGCCTGTCTTCCTTCTCCCTCGTCGAGGTAATGTATATATCCAGTTTTTAAAAATAATTTTTATTATTTAAAATACAAACAAACAAAAAAAGCATTTAAGCAGTTTCCTGTGGTATGTGCCTACGGACTATAAATAAGCTAGGTACCACAAACATGTGTATTTTGCATTACTAGATAGATGCTGGTTGATGTTATCTAAAGATAGAAGAAAAAGAAAAAAAGCAACAAAAAAGCAACAACAACAACAACAACAACAAAAAGCGACTTAAGCAGGTTCTCGTGGAGAACACCTACGGAATGTAAATAAGCTAGGTACCACAAACATGTGTTATTTTGCATTAATAGATATAGGGGGGCGGGGATAGCTCAGTGGTTAGAGCACCGGACTCGTGATTGAAAGGTCGCGGGTTCGAATCCCTGCTGGAACGGCGGGAGAATTTTCTTCTCCAGGGTCGACTTTCTGTGCTGACTCTTATTTCGGTATCCGTTCCACCCCCGTGTTACCACAGTAGCACGTAAAAAATCCCGGTCATTCTGCCAAAAAGTGCAGGTGGCAGGTTACAGCTAAACACGCATACACCTTACGTATGTGGATTTTATTGAACCGTGCTTCGGCATTGGTCACAACTTGTCCCTAATATGTCAAATGACATCTGAGGACATTAAGCATCAACTCATCATTAATAGATAGATGTTAGTTGATGGTATCTAAAAATAGAAGAAAAAGCAGAAAGCAAAACAAAAAACAAAAACAAAAAAACCGAAAAATACAACAACAAAACACACACAAAAAACAACAACACACGACTTAAGCAGGTTCTCGTGGAGAACGCCTACGGAATGTAAATAAGCTAGGTACCACAAACGTGTTATCTTGCACTGATAAATAGATGTTTGGGTGATGTTATTTTACAAATTAAAAATAAATCGGTTTAAGCAGGTTCCCGTAGTGTGTGCCTACCGAATACAAATAGGTACCAAAATAATGTGTTATTGTGCACTGGTAGATATATGGCTGGTTGTTGTTGTTATTATAAATATATATAATTTTTTAGCGATTTAAGCAGGTTCCCATTGTGAGTGCCTGCGAAATATAAATAGGCTTGGTACAAAAACATGTGTTATTCTGCATTGATAGATAGATAGATAGATAGATAGATAGATAGATAGATAGATAGATAGATAGATAGATAGATAGATAGATAGATAGATAGATAGATAGATAGATGGTTGCTTGTTGTTATTATTATTTTTTTTAAAGAAAGAAAAAGAAAAAAAAAAAGAAACAACAACACCCCCCTCACCCCCCCCCCCCCTCCCGAAAACGAAACAACAGAAAAAAACGCGATTTAAGCAGATGGTTTGTTTCTAACGTTGTAACAGTGAATGTGACAAACTGCGGGACTTCGTCGATGTAATGTAGATATCCAGTTCGTTAAAAGAAAAAGTAAAAAAGATTTACACTGCTTGCTCTTGGTTTCTAAACGCTACAACAACAACAGCAACATCAGCAGCAACAGCAGCAACAACAACAGCAACAACAACAGCAACAACAACTACATCATCATTAGCAGCAGCACCACCACCACTAACAACAACAACAGCAGCAGCAGCGGCATTAGCAGCAGCAGCAGCAGCAGCAACAACAACAACAAAACATAACAACAAGAACAAACACAGCAGTAGCAGTAGCATCAAATAACAACAATAAAGATCGCATTAACACCACGGGGGTATCTCAGGAAGCGGAAGCATTGTTTCGAGTATAACATTATTCACAATATTTCTGTACATATCAGTGCGAAAATGGGAGTCAGCAAATCACAAGTAAAAAGCTGCTGGCTTACAATTCTGGACGCTGCACAGCACACACAACCAAGCCAAAACAATCAGTAGTAAACATCCTAATAATTATTTGTGTTTCACTTTTTACATCTGGCAGAAGTATTTTCAGACAAGATCTTCACTATGTGTTCTCCGCTCAGTACAACAACAACAACAACAGCACAAGTTATCCTGATCGTTATTTGCATTGCATTTGTTTACAAACTGACAGAAATAATTATTTTCAAACAAGATCTTCACTAGGTATTCACTTCCCAGTACAACAACAACAACAATAGCAGCAGCAGCAGCAGCAACAACAACAACAACAAAACACAAATTATCTCAATCATTATTTGCAATTCACCTGTTTACAAACTGATTTAAATATTTGTTAAAGATCTTCACTACGTATTCACTGCTCAGTACTACAACAACTAACAACAACAATAACAACAACAGCAGCAAGAACAACAACAGCATACATGATCTCAAACATTATTTGCATTTTACGTGTTTACAAACTGACAGAAATATTTTCAAACAAGATCTTCACGGCGCATTCACTGCTCAGTAACAACAGAAGAAAGAAAGAAAAAAGAAAGAGAGAGAGAGAAAAAAAAAAGAGCAATTGTTCTTCGTCGAGGTAATGTTGAGACGCTGTTTTTCACAAAAACACAACGGACTTACACTGCTCGCACGGACTATGGGCATGAACTGTACGTACTGATATGCTGGTGTTGCATCAGCTGAATACAGTAAAATCAAATTAAAAGGTGTGGGGGACTGGAGAGAAAGGGAAGTAATGAGGTTCCATCGAGATTTGAACTCGCGCTCGCTGGCGGAGAGCTGAGAAACGCGGTGGCTTATAAGAGTATATCACCCCCACCCTCCTTCCCTTTACTTCTCACAGCGACTCGTTCGCTTCTATAACCATTAGCGTTCATTATGCTAATTAGTGAAAGAGGTGTTACCCATAGTATAGGTACACAGGACCTTCGTGTCCCAAAGAATCTTCACACCAACTTTCACCTCAATAAATGATGTACCTCTGGTGGAGTTTACGTACCTTGTATTTACACGCATGCCAGGTGAGAGTTACCGTAGGCGACTCAACTCTTTGTTGTAGTACTTGTGGTGCGTATTTCGAGCGCTAATTAATTCCCTTGTGTATTGATTCTTCACCTCAACATGTTCGGCGGGTTCAGCGCCAAATCATTCATGGATTTGACACAGACACAGACACAGACACACACACAGACACACACACACACACACACACACACACACACACACACACACACACACACACACACACACACACACACACATAAACAGACAGACAGGCAGACAGTCAGATAGACTGACTGACAGATACACAGACAGACAGACAATAAGTAAATTAATGTTTTACACAGTCAACCAGTGCAATTATATCAGGGCGACACAGACAGACAGACAGACAGACACACACACACACACACACACACACACACACACACACACACACACACACACACACACACACACACACACACACACACACACACACACACACACACACACACACACACACAGAAATTCTTTCTTCATAAGATTTAAAGCGGCCTAAACGGGGACAGCTTCGAGTGATTAGAATGAATGCACCCTTGAAGTATTAAATGTAACTGTGTATTGAACCTGAGACAAAAGAGTACCCGAGTCGACAGATTTGTCTGTTGTTGGCATTTAGTGTACGAGTGTGCCTATTTGGCGCACGATTGTACTTTGTTGGTATTTAGTGTACGATCGAGTACCCGAGTCGACAGATTTTTCTGTTGTTGGTATTTAGTGTACGAGTGTGCCTATTTGGCACACGATTGTACCTTGTTGGTATTTAGTGTACGATCGAGTACCCGAGTCGACAGATTTGTCTGTTGTTGGTATTTAGTGTACGAGTGTGCCTATTTGGCGCACGATTGTACCTTGTTGGTATTTAGTGTACGATCAAGTACCAGAGTCGACAGACCTTTCTGTTTTTGGTATTTAGTGTACGAGTGTGCATATTTAGCGTACGCACAAGTGTACGTTGTTCGTATTTCGTTTACGAGTGTACGTATTTAATGTAATAGTGTATGACGTTGATATTTAGTGTATGAGGGTAGGTATTTAGTGTACGAGTGTAGTAGTACAATAAAGAGAAGGGTGCTTAGTGTACGAATGTAGTAGTGTACGAGTGTACGAACGTATGTATTTGGTGTACGTGTGTCGGTATTTAGTTTCAGTGTTCGGGTGCAGGTATTTAGTGTATGAGTGTCGGTATTTAGTTTTAGTGTTCGGGTGTAGGTATTTAGTGTATGAGTGTCGGTATTTATTTTCAGTGTTCGGGTGCAGGTATTTAGTGTATGAGTGTCGGTATTTAGTTTTAGTGTTCGGGTGTAGGTATTTAGTGTATGAGTGTCGGTATTTAGTTTTAGTGTTCGGGTGTAGGTATTTAGTGTATGAGTGTCGGTATTTAGTGTACGAATGTACGTTCGAGCATGGCTAGTTAGTTAGTTGGTGCTTTGAGCCTAGTTAACCACATAGGGTTATATCAGGGCTAAAAAATACAATTCAGTTAATCTCCTATTTATTCATTAGACAAATCTGACAAGTTTCTCATAAAAATTAAAACAACTCTTCAAAAGCATTTCACACAGACATTTCCTCCACATACTTTACATTTTGTAAAAGACACCAATCACTCGCAGGAAGTTAAACATGATTTCCTTTTGTCTCTGGAAGAAGGAGATAAACCTTTTGTCTCTGGGAAAAGGAGATAAACCTTTTGTCTCTGGGAGAAGGAGATAAACCTTGCCGCATCGCGGAATCGAACCCACGGCAGTATCGAGCTTGGGTTTTCAGTCCGACGCTCTGCTACTAATAGATGACCTACATAGGTGACCTAAATGCTGATACAGCGATATGTTCCCTTGTCACTGACTCCATCGACCCCAGGATCAAATGCAGTTGAACTGTAGGCTTTGCCGGCAGCCTCGCGTTCCAGCTAGTGCTTCTTCTCGAGATCCTACTCACAGTGGGGTACAGCGATCGTAGGAATTAAGGTCCCCTCTGTTGAGCACCAATAGCTGCTGGAGTAAGTCAGAATATAGCCACGCATGCTTCGCCCACTGCCAGGAATTAAGGTCCCCTCTGCTGAGCACGAATAGCTGAGAGTTTTTATATATATTAATAATCTGCCTTTAAAACCTGGAGTAAGTCAGAATGTAGCCATGCATACTCCGCCCACTGCCAAAAAACTCTCCCTTGTCCTAATTTCGACCTTCCAGGCTGTTCACCTTAACCCCTTCACTGCCCCAGCCTGTAAAATTTCCGGGCTGAAAGATGCACGGACGTGCCTGCAAACAGTACATTTTCCGGTTCAGTGCTATGCGTTTTGATGAAAATCCTTTCACATGCCAGTGTAAAAAAAAAAAAAAAAAAAAAAAAACGAAGACAAAGGGTTACAGTTTCATATTTCGCACTTTTAGTGGTAGTTTTAAGTTACACGGCAGTGAAGCAGCTGATGTGCTCCAAACCGTCCACCCCGTTTTTAAATGCGTTAGTTTTGACTAACGCAGTTTCCCGTGTGGGGCCGCGACATAAAACAGGTCGCTCTGCTCGTATGTAAGTCAGTAAACATGGTGCTTAACGTCCACAGAAACCATGAGGCTTATTAGGGACGGGGAGAAGGGGGGGAGGGGGTATGGAGGTGGGGGAAGAGGGAGATTATAATTATACCTATCGCTACACTGTCACCACCAGAATGATTCCTGCATTAAGATGGGCAGCGATGAGAGCCATTTTAATGTTTCAGTAGGAAGTGATTGACAAAGCCACAGGACAGTGTCCACAAACCACAACCTTTCTGAAGAGAAAGGAGAGCCGAAGCGGTATCGAACCGAGGTCCTTCCGCTTACCAGCCTAACGCCTTACCGCTAGGCCAAACCGGCTCGCTGAAGCTCGTCGCCATGACCGATTTAAGTAGGTCACCGTGGTGAGTGCCTACGGAATATAAATAGGTACCAAAACGTGTTGTAACGATGCATTAGAAAATCTTGCTATTTAGTGACTCGTGATTTGAACTGAACTGGTGTAAAAGAATTTTAAATGTGTGATTCGTCCTGAGGTGACCCTATGCGGTTGACGGGACGTTAAAATCCAAGAGCTAACTAACTAACCAACCCCCTCTCCTTTCAGCGATTAACGCCCTGTTTCATAGCAGAATACACATACTGTCTCCATTATTTCAAAGTATCACACTGCTTTCTTCTTTCCAAATTTGGAAGGCCTTTGCCCCAGAGTGGCTCCCCTTGATCAGGCATGTTGACGATGTGGAAACATTGGTGCAGGTGTGTTCGCGTGTGTTGCACAGGATGCGGGACTAGGTGTGAGAGGCTAGGCCTACTCTTGTGGGTCATGGGGGCAGAGGTTGGAGGTTAGGGAGACAGGGGGCGAGCAGAGGGTGGGTAATAAACGGGCGCAAACGGGTTGGGTCCCGCCTGTTGAAGATAAATTGCATTGCTGTTATTTTTGTTCGTATAGTCGTATTTTATGATTCTGTTAATGTAATTGTATGATGCATGTGCGTAGATCTATGCCGGGGCTCTTGAAACGCACAAGAGAGTTAACTAGCGCTCGAAAGACGTCACACAAACACAACAACAAAGACCTACAGTAAGTCACCTGGCATGCGTGTCAATACAAGGCACATAAACTCCACTACATCCAGGGGTACGCGGAGGCTGTTTCATATATATATATATATGTGTGTGTGTGTGTGTGTGTGTGTGTGTGTGTGTGTGTGTGTGTGTGTGTGTGTGTGTGTGTGTGTGTGTGTGTGTGTGTGTGTGTGTGTGTGTGTTACAGGCAACCCGTGAAGTAAGGCATTTCATGAAATGCCTGAAAATGTCAGGCATTTCATGAAGTGGCGAAAAGCCTAAATTTTGTGGGCAATACGAGTATTGCCTGAAAAATAGTGTTCGAGATTTCAGGGTTTGCCTGAATGCCAATTTCTGTATTCAGGCAAACTGTGTATTGATTGTGTGTGTGTGTGTGTGTGTGTGTGTGTGCGTGCGTGCGTGCGTGCGTGCGTGCGTGCGTGCGTTCGTGCGTGCGTGCGTGCGTGCGTGTGTGTGTGTGTGTGAGAGAGAGAGAGAGAGGGAGAGAGACAGAGACAGAGAGAGAGAGAGAGAGGGGGGGGGGAGAGAACTTTGATGATTTTGTGGAACAGAATTGAACATGTTGTGACCCGTTCTCACGAAATGAGTCTTAAAATTTGGCAATTTGAGATACCTGCATGTCTCAAATCTGCAAGTTCTGCTCGTTACTTTGACACTTAAATCACGTTTCTGCTCAAAAAAATGTGGATGCAGGTGTGGCGGAGGCCATTTTGAGAAAATTAGGTTTAAAATTTTCAGATCATATCAGTGCAAACACACCAAAGTTTAATGCTTATAGACTTTCATCTTGCAAAAACCTGAAAACACCCAGACAGACCCCCACTGACTGCTTTTGCCTGTAGCACAGTAAGCCGGCTGCGAGTTAAGACTAAGCTCGTGAGAACGGGTCACATATGTAATTTGCAAAGCTTGTTCTAGTGCATTTTCATAACTTGTTACGGTTACAAAATTTATCTCTGCATTTTCGTATAAATTATTTGTACTGTGTGTAAGTTGCCATTTAAAACATTTCCCAGTGTACGCATGAAATGAACTGAGCAGAATATAATTTATCAGTTGAAATTATTTCAGTTGATGATATGTTGTAAGCACATTCATTTTGCCTTTTTAGAAGTTAGTGTGTATTGCAAATTAAAGTATTTGTTATATATATATTTTTTTGTGTGTGAACATCAATTGCATGCAAACCCATGACTTCACTTTCTTTTCTTCTTTCTTCCTTTTCCTTTTCTTTGTGGTTCATAGTTTGTTTTTGTTTTTTTTGTTTTTTTTTTACGGGGCGTGGGGTGTGGAGGGCGTTGAAACACACACATTTATAAGTGAAATATATAGTTGTGTTGCTGTGAACCATTGATAGAAATTGGTATTGAAGTTCAGCGTTTTTTTTTTCTTTTTCTTTTTTCTTAAGATGATGCTTATGGACACAATTTATGTTGATTAAAATATTATACATTTCTCACACTTAATTCTTTTTGAAATAAAAGCGATAGCTCAAAATATTTACCATATCTGTATTTACTCATACGCATTTATAAATATTTTTTTTAGAATAACAGAAGACCTAGAAGGTCATTGCTGTTCCGATTCGTTATATCCAAATAAAACGTCCTTTAATTTTAATTTTATGAAAATATATCAAATTTCATCTATGCATATTCCTCGACGTTTTTCCGAAACTAAATTAATTTTACCGCACGACCAAAAAGAAATGTTCAATGTAATCAATTTACAGTGTCTATTTTCAGATATTCACATTCTCTGTAGTATGTGTGTTGGGTATATATTATGGATAATCTTTCAGTGAAGTACTCTTTTGTGCATGTGTGTGTGTGTGCGTGCGTGCGTGCGTGCGTGCGTGTGTGTGTGCTAAATTCCAATTCCAATCTGTGATATGTATCAGTAACTTGTACTGCCAAAATCCACAGAGCAGGGTCTAATGTTATCGTGTTGACACTAAATTTTAAAAGATCTGTCGGTTTCTTCAAATATTGGTCAAGTTTCCTAATAGTAACCTGTTCTATTTCAAGTTCAGTTGTTTATTATTATTCAGTTGTTTGCTTATTAGCAGAGATCCAAGTTTTTGGGATAGCATTAATAATCGTGTTGTAATCTAAAATAATACTTCTTCTGTTATTCTTCTGTTATTCTTCTGTCTGTTTCATTTCCTCTAGGGTAAATAGTCGTTTTTGTTGTTGTTGGCTTTTGTAATGTCTGTAATGTGTGTGTGTGTGTGTGTGTGTGTGTGTGTGTGTGTGTGTGTGTGTGTGTGTGTGTGTGTGTGTGTGTGTGTGTGTGTGTGTGTGTGTGTGCCTTGATTTTTCCATTTGAGGTAAATAATAAATTATACTTATATTGCATCAGAGATTTGTTCCAAAGCTGTTGGAAGTCACCCTTTTTAGAATAAAAAAATCTGAAGCAGAACGAGGCCCAGAGCGCGCGTGCAGAATCAACACACAAGGGAGTTAATTAGCGCTCGAAAGACGTCACACGTCTTCGTTGTTGTGCTTGTGTTACGTCATTCGAGCTCTAATTAACTCCCTTGTGCGCTGATTCTGTTTTTAGAATCATTTTCGTTTCGTTTTCGGTTGTAGGTTTTCCGGTATCTAAAAATGTGCAGAGAAAAAGATTTCCCAAATCCGTTTCTGATTTTTTCTAATCTCTACACGGATGATGTTGTTATTACTGGTATGGTCGTATTTTATTATTTATTAATATATACGATGCATGTACGTAGGTCTACAGGGAAGGTGCTCTTGAATGTCTAAATGTCATTCTGGCCTTTGGTTTTGTTTTTTTGTTTTTTGCGTGTTGTCTGTTGTTGTAACAG
>CAUZXP010000534.1:10000-12011 GCA_963584105.1 Alviniconcha strummeri | reverse complement strand
CCCTCCTACCTACTCCCCACCCACCCCTAACCCCCACCACCACTCAAGGCTGGGTACCGGGGACGTAGAATTTTCGGCCCCGCTTTGCCCACAGTCCTGACGTATCAGTGGTTCTTCCTAGCGTGTTGAGTAGGTCAGAATATAGCCTAGTACGTTTAGCCTGCTGCTGGGATTTATGTCTAATTTGATGTGTCTTCGGGTCACCAGCGGTGTTCAGCTCAGTTTAGGTCGGTTGACCGGGCATTGGGAAATCAGTTATCTATCTGCTCATCGATTCAGTTCAAGTCAAGATGGTATGTATGCGATCGGAAAAGCCCATATGCGCTCCACCGTCACAAAGCTATAGGTGCTGTGAACAGCGAACAAGACTTTTGTTTGTGATCGGATGCTTTTTTTCCTCTCGCCCATACATTCTTGAGAGTTAATCGAGAGTGTTGACTTAATATATTAGTACTTTTTTTCTTTTCCTTTTTTTAAAAATGTGCATCTGACGGGGGGTGGGGTGGGGATTGTGTATAAATATGTGTGGTAGTATGTCTAGAAAGGTGCGCATGTGGTTATTGTCTTTTCTCCTGAGTTTTTTAATCTGACTTAGGTATAGTTATATACACGAGAAGCAGTCAGAATATAGCCTTGAATCCTTCGCTTACTGCTAGCTTTCCTCTTTAATCTGTGCCTGCTTGGTTCATTCAACTTGATTTTTTTCATAAACATTTCAAACAGGCGGCTTGTTTATACCAGTGAACAACTTTGGTTTTAGCCAGTGATATAATGAATTGTCTTTCGCCCTGATATGTTCTTCGTGGTTATTAGGCGTTAGATGCTAACCAATTAACTCATTTCTCCCTCCGACCCATGTTGCGGTACTGCGGAGGCAGGTATTAAACTTCAGAACCCAGAGCTGGCAAATATTTTCCAGTTAAAGTCTGTAGCAGGTCAGAATGCAGCCACGCGTGCTTCGCCAGATGTCAGGAATTCTCCTTTGTCCTAATTTCTACCTTCCCGGTCCATTCACCTTCATTGTTCCCCAAATCATCTCCCTACTTCTCAACTGCGTTAGTACGAGTCACGAGTCATGAGCTATTTAAGCAGGTTCCCGTGGTGGGTGCCTTCAGACCTCAGGAGCTGTGTGAAAGTCGAGGTGGACGTCCTGGGTTCCCGTCCCTAATAAACATACGGTTTCTGTGGACGTAAAGCAACACTTCAACCAACTTCAGCCTACGGAATATCAATCGGTATCCAAACATGTGTTATTGTCCACTGATATATAATTACGTAGGTGGCTGGGTGTTTAACATGGTAACAGTGAATTTTAAAAATGTGGTTTAGTGACTTGTGTTTTGAACTGGTGCAAAAAAAAAAGAGAAAAAAAAAAAGAGTCAACAACAACAAAAATCAAAGAAGTCTGAAAGCATGATTCGTCTAGGGTTGACCCCTTGCGGTTGACACGACGTTGAAATCCAAAAGCTGTGTCTCTCTCCGCTACCACCTCTACCACCCCACCCCACCCCCCCAACACTCCCCACACCCCCAGCCCCACCACCACCGAACCGCACCCCTACCACCCCCCTTTCTGTGGTGCGGATTTTTACCCCGGTGTGTGTCTCCATTCCCTGGTGTCGTCGTTAAACTTTCATGACGTTAACAGTTGCGTGGCGTGCTTGGCTGTCGTTGGCCTGCCCGCCTCCCGCTCCCTGTGCATCCTGTTGCTGCTGCTGCTGCTGCTGGTACTGGGAGCCTTTCCTCTCCGCGTATCGATCACCAACTTGTTGGAGTGGGGACCCGGGTCCTTTCCCATTGATCACCTCTTTCCTTTCGCTGGGCTTGTCGGCTGGTCGAAGGTATATTGGTGACGGAGATGTGAGGGAGATGTGAGGGAGAGAGAGGGGGACGGAGAGAGGGAGGGAGGGGGAGAGAGAGAGGGGGGAGAGAGAGAGAGAGGGAGGGATGGAGGGAGAGAGAGGGAGAGAGAAGGGGGGAAGAGAGAGAAAATTGGAGAGAGAGAGAGAGG
>CAUZXP010000534.1:0-7500 GCA_963584105.1 Alviniconcha strummeri | reverse complement strand
CGGGTGTATCTTCTAAACGGCGACGACACTGCAAAACTCGGCCATGTGTGAAACGCGTTTAAAGATGTAGACCCATTTTTTGACGTTTAAGCAGCCTAAAAGATGCTTGAAAATGGCAGCTCCGACGCTGCCGTTACCATTTTTTGACGTTTAAGCAGCCTAAAAGATGCTTGAAAATGGCAGCTCCGACGCTGCCGTTACCGATAAAGGCTACTACTGAGGATTAAACGAACACTTGTACGGACCGACCACAAATTATTCACGAAAATTTGGATTCAGGCACCCGGTAATCAGCACAGACGGCGAAGAGGAGACAGGAAAATCTCGAATAGGATGGGGTTAATGGGTCACTAACATCTTCTGCAATCGTCAAGAACTTTGACGGTGGAACGGACAGGGCCGTTGTCCGCTAAGTTTCGAGTTTTCGACGTCACGCGCGTTGCACTTGTTGGTAAAACAGGGACTTTTTCGATGTAAAAAATAAAGACAAGAAATTGCTGTTTTGAGCCAGTTTTGATCCATGCATGTGTAAGGAGAGTCGGACTAATGGACTCTAGCTAATCGGGATTAGGGGCTGTTCGCCTTGAACTTTATTTGCTCATGATACATATGGGCCCTGGTCGGTACTAAGAAATGGACTGAAACATTCGTCAGTCTTCTTGTCGGTTGTTCTTTTCACAGAGACGTGATTAACCTGCAAAAGCTCTGAATTAAAATTATATAAAATAAAAAAGTAAGAAAACAAACAAACAAGCAGCTAAGTAAACAATCCTTGTAAGACAGAAATAAACTTTACAAATTTATTTACAAGTGTAAGTAGGTGGGTCCGCATGGGTACGAGTGCATGTTGCTGAGCACTAAATACATCCGTTTGTATCAGATACTGTAGTAATACTGATAAGGTACTAAACTATAGATACAAAAGGCGTTATAGAAAAACAGTGAACAGCAAAAGGGGTTATAGGAAAACCACGTAGATAAAAATTAAAAAAAAATTAAAGGGGAGGGGGGGAGGGGGGGGGGAGTACCACGATAGTTTCAATATGTTTCAAATCAGTTTACCTTGACTGATCTGGGGTACATGTTTACTCAGGTAGATACGCATTGATATGCGATTCAATACTTTGCCTCTCGGCCCAACAAGCTTTGTGGCACAAAGAACTGCCGGGCCTTCCTTATACGGTAGGGCGGGGGTCTGCTATAAATTAAGTGTACTAATTCGTACTGAAGGGCAGTGTTTATGACAAAGTAAATGTACTGATTTATACGGAAGGGCAGGGTTTATGACAAAATAAAGTACTGATTCATAGAGGAGGGCAGGGTTTATGACAGAGTACTGATTCGTAGAGAAGGGTAAGGTTTATGACAGAGTACTGATTCATAGAGAAGGGCAGGGTTTATGACAGAGTACTGATTCATAGAGAAGGGTAAGGTTTACGACAGAGTACTGATTCATAAAGAAGGGCAGGGTATATGACAAAATAAGAGTACTGATTCACACAGAAGGGCAGGGTTTAGGATGAAGTAAGTATGCTAATGACAGGATAAGTGGTACCAATTTTTATATAAACATTTCTGTGACGATTTTGATGGTCGCAAAAAAAGCTTTATGTTTCGTACTGTTGACTGCTGCATGTAACAATGCCACATGCTTTAAGTATCTTCACTGATCGGTTATTAACTAAACATTAATATACATTAGATGAATAACGATCTCCAAAAAGGAGAATAAAAATGTTTCAGTCCAAAAAGGAGCAGCAACAGCAACAACAAAAACAGTTTTAACTTCGACGAAAATCTTGTTAATTTCTTCTGTCTTAAAGTGGCTGATTAGCCATTTTGAAATGAGTAAATGTCACACATTAAAAAAAAAAAAAAAAAAAAAAATCGAAAGGTACAATAAATTGATTCTAGTCTTAAATATAATACTTCACCTCGATAACATTTGAAGTCAAATTAAGTAACTGCGTCTGTCTTGACTTGTGTCGTCCCGATATGACCCATCAGATTGATTGATTGGAGGCTTAACGTCCATAGAGACCCCACACGGTCTAAAAGGGACGGGCAGAGTTGACCGCGCGCTAAATACCAACCAATCACCCAATCTGAAGTCTGTTTTGGTGAGGGAGAAGAAACAAATTTCAATCCATAATTTCAACATGTTCATAAGCAGAGAAGGCACTGGAAGAAAGAGGCCGATGAAGATCCGCTACATCTCCAAATGAGTCAGACAGACTCAGAAATCGATCAGCACCCGATTATTTAAAATGGATCGATGCTCTGGGGGATGAGAAGTAACAGGGTTGTTTTACTGACGCCCGTAGCTATTACAGAAAAACAAAAACACAGACAAAAACAGCTATATATAGTTCACCAAAAAAGGAGCGCGTTACTCTCTGGTGCAGTTCAGTTCTTTCCCTTTGTAGGCGCGCGTTAATTGTGTCTCTCTCTCTATAATATATGATAGAGATGTATGAATATATCAAGACATTTATGCGGTGTGAGACGGGTTTAAGTACACAAAGCCGCGGTGGGGTCGCTCGTTGATAAATATATACACAAAACATAGCATGCAAGATAAACACAAATAATACACCCACGGGTGAAAGGAGGCATTTACATCAATTAGACTGACGTTAAGAGAAGCACAATTAATGCTTTGAAGAATAAAGCAATTTCTTGCCAAAGGAGCGTTGATGTGTGTCATGTCATGACATTTTACAATTTAAAAAATCCAGGAAAGGATCGCGTGTCTACGCTAGCAGGGAGAAAAATATGATACACCGAGAAAGAGGAAAAGCAACAAAGATGGATTGGTTGCGGGATTGCGAGGCTTGTAACTGAACGCGTAGATCTTTATCAGAGATCTGTACTAGCAGTTTTGCTGCAATAATAATAATAATAACCAAGAAAAAATAAAAAAAGATTTGCGCGTGTGTGTGCGTGCGTACGTGTGTGTGTGTGTGTGAGTGTGTGTGTGTGTGTGTGTGTGTGTGTGTGTGTGTGTGTGTGTGTGTGTGTGTGTGTGTGTGTGCGTGTGCATTTCATTCCATAAATAAAATTCCTCTTATATAACAGGGGAAATGGTCGGAAAAGGGCTTTTTAATCCGAAGATGTACGGCGAACTTAATCGATTGCCTCCTGCCACAGTTTATGCAGTTTTCTCGGGTAAAAAAACAAACAAAAACACACTTAATTTCCCTTTATCGATGTAATAAACTAGACAAGTTTTGAAGGGCTAAGGGGCCTTAAGGAATAGACACGTTTGAAGGGCTATGAGGCCTCAAAGAATAAACATATATACAAAGACAAGCATTTTACAAGGCAGATTCTAGGTTGACAAGTGATATGTACAGTACAGTAACTAGAGATATAATTATTTATATCAGTACCACAGTTCGGAAGCATGTGCAAGGCATAGGCGGCTAGGTATGTTGTTTTTTATCTTGCTCGGAAAGTGCAAAATTACACATACCAATGCATAAGTAGAACATCCACTCTGGAAAGTGTTTTGAAAGGGATTAATTTGTGCATAATATTCAAGGTTGAAGTAAGTACGGGTTAAAAAATCTCAAAGGGTTATAAAGTTGTATATTGCACTCGAAAGTATCTGTGCGGCATATACAGGAATGTTGCAATGGACAAACATACATGTTCAAAAAGTATTTAAAGTGCATTTTACAGTGAAGTCGGCGGGAATAGTTGAAACACTCAAAAAAGTGCTGGGGAATATAAGAAAAAGTACAAAGTGTATAATTATTTGAATAGGCAACAGTTAATTCAACAAGGACTCTTCTCGTTCTTGTCGTCAACAGTGCATACTCGGAACAGATTTTCTGTTTACACATTCAATTTCGAAATGAACTTGTAGAGAAGAGGAAAACATCATAGGCACTAGCAGTAAGTGACGAGGTGGGGGAGGGGGGACACAATGTGTGCATCTGTGTTTGGAGTGATAAGTCGAAAATAGAGACACGCGTCTTATTTGGTTTGGTGACTTTTGGCCAAACTGGCGAGCCATACGAGATGGTAGAGTTTCACCATTAAAACCAGTTATCGGCCGATGAAGAAATGGAGAAAAAAGAAATGGCAATGCCGATGACGGAAAGCCTGATGCACCAGAATGAGTGTAACATTTACAGACACCAACTCTGACTCGTCGGCCACTGAAATTGAAACGCTGGAATTGTTGAACCTTTTTTCTTTTCTTTTTTTCCCTTCTCGCATCATTATAAACAAACAATCAAAACATGAAAGACAATTTTCACATTGAGAAATATTACCTTTAAGAATTCTTCCCAACATCAGAATCAAATACAAGCACATTTCGTTTATCTCAAATTGAGAAGTATTAGCTTTAAGAATTCTTCTCAATTTCAGAATAAAATGCAAGCACATTTCGTTTTAGAAAGCAGACTAGGACGCTTTATATAATTCTTCGCCTTCGATTAGGTCAACGTGTTGATAACGGTTTTCCAAAGGACTGCTTCGCACAAAGAGCGAAGATAAGCATCAGCTTATCTAAATCACGTGGTCTGAATGGATGGAATTACTGGTATAAAACCGGCTTTCACTGTATATAATATACGCATTACAAATTTCGATGTAAACAGGCTAATTTACATATTGCATATCATCGTCTGGCCAGAGGAGATAGCGTAATGGTTTAGGAAGATCAGCTGTCTTTCTTCTTTTTTTCTTCTTTTTTTTCAAAATGGGAATTATGGCAGGAACTACGTCTTGTCATAGGTAATGCCAACAGCCTGATTAAGGACGAGCTTCGTGTGTGTTTGTACAAATAAAATCGCCCTGATATAACAGTACTGGTTGACTGCGCGTAAAACACCAAGTTACTTTGTAAAATTATAAGAACAAAGAACCAACGAGTCGGCCAACAGAGTGTGTCCAGGCTTTTTAAGGCCAGTCTAGTTGGTCTTGTTTTTTATGTCTGTGTCAGATTGTGTCCAGGCTTTTTAAGGCCAGTCTAGTTGGTCTTGTTTTTTATGTCTGTGTCAGATTGCGTCCAGGCTGTTTAAGGTCAGTCTAGTTGGTCTTGTTTTTTATGCCTGTGTCAGATTGTGTTCAAATGCTGGAGCTTGTGCTGTAACATCAACAAGCCGATGCATCGTGGAGTTGGCCAATACAGTATAATTACCTTCAAGTGCCTTTTGTTCCCGAAAGGTTAACCTGCTTTGTGCATATGTTCGTCTGCGATTGGTTGCTGGTACTTATTCGTTTAGCGTTCATAGTGTTCGTCCTAGACGCCCAGCTGTTTTACGTTTCCACCAGCCCATCAAAAAGATAAATAAAAATAAAATAAAAAGGAAATCCACATTTCACATAATCACCCGGCCGTCTACCCTGGTAATAAGTTTGCCACAAATAAGCTTCTTCTTTTTTTATTACTCCCCGGTAGTCTAGTCTGTCGTTTTAGACCACAGCCACTAAAAGTTTACCATCATTCTTTGATGCAGGCCGACTCGTAGTGTTTGTTCAGGTAGGACTTGAGGGCGAACGACTTGTTGCAGCGGTTGCAGCTGAAGTGCTTGAAGGCGGAGTGCGTCTGCATATGCGCGCGGAGGTTGGAGCGGTCGGCGAAGGCTTTCCCGCAGTGGGCGCAGCCGTAGGGTTTCTCGCCCGTGTGCGATCTCATGTGACCCTGCAGCAGCCAGGGCCGGCTGAAATTCTTGCCGCACACGTTGCAGGCGTGGCGGAGGTCGTGCGTCAGGATGTGCATGGAGAGGGCGGGCATGCTGACGTAGACCTTATCGCAGTGCGGGCACTTCTTGGCGTTCTTGCTGTCCAGCGACCGGTGCGTCTGCTTGTGGCGCGACAGGTTGGAGGAGGTGGCGTAGTCCTTGCCACACTCGTTGCACGTGTAACGCTGACGGGCCCCGCCCGCCTTGCCGCCGACGCCCGCGCCGCTGTGGTTGCTGCGCACATCGTCCAGCCCCGAGTCGCTGCCGTCCAGGGAGTTTCTGCGCTTGGACCTGCCGTCGCTGATGAAGAAAGCGTCGTAGGTGTAGCCCACGGTCACGCCGTTGTTGAAGATGTGGCCGTTGTCCTCCTCCTCCTGATGCCGCTGCAGCTGTTGCTGTTCTTGCTGCTGCTGCTGCTGCTGCTGCTGCTGCTGCTGCTGGTGCTGGTGCTGTAGGTGTTGGTGCTGGAAGAAGGTCTCCGTGGCGGCAGACTCGCTGTCCAGGCGCGGCGTGCTCGCTTCCACCTGGTCCTTGTCCGCGTCAGCGCCGCCATTTTGAATGACGGGTGATGGGATGACGTCATGAATGTAGCCTGCAACCGAGAAAAAACCATGCCATTTTTGAGAACAGTGTGATATATTAGAGAGAGAGAGAGGGGGGGGGGGGGGAGGGGTGCTCGAACTCGAAAACGTTAATATTCAAGGATAGTAGCGTTATGTCCATTTGGACCTATCTGACAGCCAATCTTTGCTATACTACAAACACAAATAAACACGACAATACCACAAACAGATAATTATTATTATGAGAGAGAGAGAGAGAGAGAGAGAGAGAGAGAGAGAGAGAGAGAGAGAGAGAGAGAGAGAGCTCATGTAACAGTCTTACATTCGCGAGAAGAAGAAAAAAGGAGAAAGAAAAAATCATGATTTCATGGCTTTAGGGATTCAAATATAATCAAGTCGATGCTTTAGAACCACAAAGTCAAACGGCAGATTTATTTATTCAGACTTTCTTCTTCTTCTTCTTGGGTTCGATTCGGATTTAACAGGAAATCAAGATGTGTATTAACTAGTGATTGTGTTTATTCATTCTTCTTCCTCTTGGGTACGATTTGGGATTTAGCAGGAAATCTAGACGTGTACTGACTAGTGACATATTTTTTGTGCCTTGAGGTTACGCTTAGCTGTTCACAGGACGTTAAAATCTAATCATTAACTAAATGTTCGTCGCTTCCTCCTCCGCTTCTTCTTCCTTTTCCTGCATTTCCCCTCCTCCTCCTCCTCCTTCTTCTTCTTCTTCTTCTTCTTCTTCTTCTTCTTCTTCTTCTTCTTCTTCTTCTTCTTCTTCTTCTTCTTCTTCTTCTTCCTCCTCCTCCTCCTCCTCCTCTACTTCTTCTTCTTCTTCTTCTTCTTCTTCTTCTTCTTCTTCTTCTTCTTCCGTCTTGTTCTTGACATACAGGCATCCATCCAAGCCAACACTGGCGGAGGAGTCAAAGAATGCGACAAACGCTGTAAGCCCAGCGTAAAGAAGGACGGAACAGCGGGGAGCAATCACCAGCACAAAGAGCGGGTCAAAGCGCTCCGCTCTTTCTCCATCACTCTCTCCCCGCTAAGAGTCTAAAACCCACAATCAGCGGCGCAGTCTGGGCAGGAGGACAAAGACAGAACAGGGGAAAGACTGGATACAGGAAACTAAAAGAAAATGAATAAAACAAATGGAGTATAAACACACACACACACACGCACGCACGCACGCACGCACGCACGCACATACGCACGTACGCATTCACGCAGGCAGGCAG
>CAUZXP010000533.1:33050-38050 GCA_963584105.1 Alviniconcha strummeri | reverse complement strand
TATTCTCTGTCTTCCTCCATCCCCTCAGTCCTCTCCTTCGGCGCCGTCGTCATTTTCACCATCATTATAATGCAAATACTCACCACTGACTGAAAGGCAGTGCCATTTCGGATCCTGACGGTTTATGCAGTTGAGTGCTTGTAGCTGAAACACCTCTTAAAAGCGAAATCGGTGAAGCTGGTGAGCCGATGGGGCCGAGGCGGAGGAAAAACAAATAGAGGGATTGACGGCGGGGTGGAGGGGAGGGTTGGGGGCGCCGGGGGGGGGGGGGGGGGGGGGGGGGTTACAGATAGCTTTTAGTCAAGACTTACAATTTCAGCACTGGCATGATATTGCGTGCCTAGCCAAGGTATAAGCACCGACACATAAAAACACGCAGTCCAAGCCATCCATATGTATAGCTATAAGCAAAGACGCACTGAAAACATACAGTCCTAGCTGATATTACGTATCTATAGCTGTGAGCACCGATACACATTAAAAAGAAGAAGAAAAAAGGTCCAAGTTAGTATTCCAGATCTATAGCTATATGCACCGACACATAAAAACACACTGTCCAAGCTGGTATTCCAGATCTATAGCTATATGTACCGACACATAAAAACACACTGTCCAAGCTGGTATTCCAGATCTATAGCTATAAGCGCCGATGCACTAAAAACACACAGTCCAAGTTGGTATTCCATAACTATAGCTATATACACCGACACACAAAAACACACAGTCCAAGTTGGTATTCCATATCTGTAGCTATATGCACCGATACTGACACACAGTCCAAGTTGGTATTCCATATCTGTAGCTATATGCACCGATACTGACACACAGTCCAAGTTGGTATTCCATGTCTATAGCTATAAGCACCGACACATAAAAACACACAGTCCAAGCTGGTATTCCGTATGTAGCGTAGCTAAGTACCGAGACATTAAAAACACAATCCTAGCCGATATTCCGTATCTATAGCTATGCCCACCAACACACTAAAAACAAAAAAAACAAAAAACAAATCCATGTTGGTATTCCATATGTATAGCTGTACGCACAGACACGCTAAAAACACAGTCGAAGTTGGTTTTCCATATCTGTAGCTATATGCACAGACACACTAAAACAAAAACAAAAAAACAAAAACAAAAAAACAGTCTAAGTTGGTATTCTGTATCTATAGCTATCAGCACCGACACACTAAAATCACACAGTCCTAGCCGAAATTCCGTATCTTTAGCCATAAGCACCGACACTCTAAAAACACACAGTCCAAGCTGGTATTCCGTATCAATACCTAGACGCACCGACGCACTAAAAACACACAGTCCAAGCTGGTATTACGTATCAACAGCTATACGCACAGACACATAAAAACACACAATCCTAGCCGGTATTCCGTATCTATATGCACCGACACACTAAACCACAAAGTCCAAGCCGGAATTCCGTATCGAGCCTATAATATGCACCGATGCACTAAAAACACTCAGTCCAAGTTGGTATTACGTATCAGTATAAGCACCGTACCGACACACTAAAAACACAGTCCAAGCTGGAATTCCGTATCGAGCCAAGCTACCTGTTGTACCCTCGTCCTCAGCATCTTCTCGCCGACAGTATGTTATTCCAAGATAGGAAAAGAGCATATGGTATCACGACTAAGAGCCGCTGACAGCATCTTCTCCTGGACGGGTTCAGTTTCACAGTGGTTTCCTCACACCTATCTAAGCAGCCCTGCCGACGACCAACGCCGTGTTTGTAAACAGGCAGAGTAGCTTCCCTTTCACCTTCTACAGACAAGAAGCGCTGGGAGTAGTTTCCCTTCCTGACAATCTGCATGAGGATGTAGTGGTGCCTGAAAAGTCAGAGATACTAGATAGCTTCGGTGTAACTTTATACTGCTAGGACTTTTGGTTTGTGTGTGTGTGTGTGTGTGTGTGTGTGTGTGTGTGTGTGTGTGTGTGTGTGTGTGTGTGTGTGTGTGTGTGTGTGTGTGCAGTGTGTGTGAGTGAGTGGGTGGGTCTGTCTGTCTGTCTGTCTGTCTCAGTGTCTGTCTGTCTGTCTGTCTGTATGTGTATGTGTGTGTTTATTTGTGTGCGTGCGTACGTGTGTGTCAGTGTGTTTGCGTGCGTTTCGTGTTTTTGTGCGTGTGTGTGTGTGCGTGTGTGTAGGCGTGCGGCGTGCATATGTGTGAGTGTGTTTGTGTGTGGCCGTATGTGTGTGTGCGTGTGTGTGTGCTCAGTGTGTGTGTGTGTGTGTATGTGTTTGTGTGTGTGTGCGCGCGCGCGCGCGTGTGTGTGTGTGTGCGTGTGACTGTCTGTCTGTCTGTACAATATCAGTAAGAGCTGTGCAAAGCCCACACTACACGAAGCAAGCTATTTAAAGATGGCCAGAGAGAGGAGAAGGACTTTAACATTTCACAACAGCGATAATCATCGCCTGCTCGCCCCCGGCCTTTCCCTGGCCCCACAATCCACACAGCGAGACTCCCTACCACTAGCTCAGTGCTCCGCACACAGCAACGGCTGAGAAGATGGTCCCAACTCTTCATCATACCACCGCGCCATCGGGCCAACAAAACACTGCTTCCGCTGCCAAATAATTGTAGTTATGTCTTTTGAGTGCTTTCAGCATTTGGCTTTGTTCCCCGTAAAGATCGTGCGAAAGCGGTATAAGATATGGCCGCGACTCAGACCTCGGACGTGGCGATTTGTAAGCGAGATCTCAAGGAAGAATGCGGTGGTGTGTATGGTGAATGACGGCCGATGATGTAGCGATTCGTAGGCGAGATTCCAGGGAAGAATGCGGTGTTCTGCTTGGGGAATGACCACCGATGACGTAGCGATTTGTAGGCGAGATCCCAGGGAAGAATACTGTGTTCTGCACGTTGAATGACCGCCGATGACGTAGTGATTTGTAGGCGAGATCCCAGGGAAGAATGCGGTGTTCTGCTTGAGCAATGACCGCCGATGACGTAGCGATTTGTAGGCGAGATCCCAGGGAAGAATGCGGTGTTCTGCTTGAGCAATGACCGCCGATGACGTAGCGATTTGTAGGCGAGATCCCAGGGAAGAATGCTGTGTTCTGCACGTTGAATGACCGCCGATGACGTAGTGATTTGTAGGCGAGATCCCAGGGAAGAATGCTGTGTTCTGCATGGTGAATGACCGCCGATGACGTAGCGATCTGTAGGCGAGATCCCAGGAAAGAATGCGGTTTTCTTGATGGTGAATGACCGCCGATGACGTAGCGATTCGTGGGCGAGATCTTAAGGAAGAATGCTGTGTTCTGCTTGGGGAATGACCGCCGATGATGTAGCCATTTGTAGGCGAGATCCCAGGGAAGAATACGGTGTTCTACTTGGGGAATGACCGTCGATGACGTAGCGATTTGTAGGCGAGATCTCAAGAAAGAAAGCGGTGTTCTGTATGGTGAATGACCGCCGAGGACGCAGCGATTCGTAGGCGAGATCTCAAGAAAGAAAGAAGTGTTCTGTATGGTGAATGACCGCCGATGACGTAGCGATTTGTAGGCGAGATCCCAGGGAAGAATGCGGTGTTCTGTATGGTGAATGACCGCCGAGGACTCAGCGATTCGTAGGCGAGATCTCAAGAAAGAAAGCGGTGTTCTGTATGGTGAATGACCGCCGAGGACGGAGCCACGGTATAAGCGGTCGTCGAATAGAACCCGGGGATCATCCCGAGGATCATCGATTTTGCCTTCATTTCAATTTCACGAGTGTCCCGACCCGTGACGCCAAATAAAGAAGTGCCTCAAACGGTGGGCTGAACGAGTCTTCCGGTTTTACGAGCGACACGTCCGTGAAAATAGTCGAGCGAGAAAGCGTGAAACAACTCTGTACAACACCGCTAAAGTCACTCAGCCAAGACCAAAAATTGCAGCGGCTTTGCGTCAGGACACGGCACGTGAAAAAGTTTTGAATGGTACAGTAAATTCGCAGAAAACGAAATGGAAGTGAGACGTGTTTAATACGAGGCAAATTATACGTTACTGAACTAGCCCAAAAAGCTGATTACCGCCGGTGGGACGGCTACTTAGCGAACACATCGTACGCTGACTGAGATGGACAAGGTACAACCTGTACGACGACTAAGATGACTGAAGACTAAACCGCATGACGGCTGGTTATGAACGAGGAACAAATCGTGCTAAGGCTGAGATGACCAAAGTACGAATCACACGACGACTGAGATGGACAACAGACAAATCGTTCGACGACCGGATATTGACAAGGAACAAATACAACGACTGAGGTGACCAAAGACAAAAAACATTCGACGACTGAGATGGACAAGTAACAAATCGTACAACGACTGAGTTGACCAGAGAATATTCATTCGACAAGTCAGATGACCAAAGAACGAATGATTGACAACGACCAGAGAACAAACTGTTCGACAGCTGAGACGACCAAAAACAAATGGTATATCGACAAAGCTGGACTCAGCACAAATCGTACGACGAATGAGACGGACACGGAGCAAATCGTACAAAATGAGACAGACACAGACCGAATCGCACAACTGAGAAGGACAAGGAACAAATCGTACAAAGACTGAGCTGGACACGGAACAGAATGTACGATCACCGACTGACACGGACAAGGAACAAATCGAACGACGACAGAGATGGACACCGACCAAATCGCACGATGACAGAGATGAACACCGACCAATTCGTACGACGACAGAGATGTACACTGAAAAAAGCGCACGATGACAGAGATGAACACCGACCAAATCGCACGATGACAGAGATGGACACCGAACAAATCGCACGACGACAGAGATGTATACCAAACAAATCGCACGACGACAGAGATAGACACCGAACAAATCGCACGACGACAGAGATGGACAAGGAACAGATCGTAGAATGACCGACTGACACGGACAAGGAAAAAATTGTCCGACGACCGACTGACACGGACAAGGAACAAATCTTCCAACGACCGACTGACAAGGACAAGGAACAAATCGTCCGACGAC
>CAUZXP010000533.1:25550-30550 GCA_963584105.1 Alviniconcha strummeri | reverse complement strand
AGTCTTTATGACTGTGGTAAGCTTTGCTTAACTGAGGCAAGCCCTTGATAGTTGTAATAAGGTCTTGGTAGCCAAAATGATGGTGAGTTCCTGGTAGTGACGGTGAGCTCTTGATAGTGATGGTTAGTGTGTTCTTGGCAGTAATAGCGGACGTTCGTGGTAGTGATGGCGAATGTTTAGTAATAGTTGGTACGTTCTTGGCAGTGATGGTGGTTGTGAGTTCTTGGTAGTGGTTGTGAGTTATTCATAGTGCTAGTGAGCTCTTGGTAGTAGTGAGTTCTTGGTAGCTGTGCTGTTGGTAGTGATATGAGTCTTTGATGGTGATGGTGAGTTACTGAGTTCTTGGTAGTGGTAGTGAGTTCTTGGTAGTGACTGTATCTTTTCGGTAATTATGATGAGTCATTGGTAGTCATGGTGACTCCTTGTTGGTAATAAAAAAAAAATATAGTTATGGTGTGTTCTTGATAGTCATGGTGATTCCTTGTTAGCTTCTTGCAGTTATAGTGAATTCTTGGTAGTGATGGTGATTCCTTGTTTATAAAGGTGAGTTCGTAGCAGAGATAGTGATAGTGTGTTCTTGGTAATGAAGAGATCTCTGAGGTAATAGCGTTGAGATAACGAGCTCTTGGTGTCTTGATGGTGACGTTGAGTTCTTGGTGGTTATAGTGCGTTCCTTAGAATGACAGTACAGTGAAGGTAGTGAGGAGAGGACCTGGTAGTTATAGTGGCTTCCTGGTATTCGTAATGAGTTCGAGATCATTATAAAATATTATAATAATGACATTTATGATGCTGGTGAGGACGCTGAGTTCTTAGTCGTTATAATGAGTTCCTTGGGGTGACAGTGAGTTCTTGGGTCTCTGTCTGTCTGTCTGTCTGTCTGTCTGTCTGTCTGTCTGTCTGTCTGTCTGTCTGTCTGTCTGTCTCTCACAGTGGGCTGGATGAAAAAAAGTATTGTTCTTATTCCGTTACCCTCTTTAATAAAAACAAATTCGTTCGTTCGTTCGTTCGTTCGTTCACACACACACACACACACACACACACACACACACACACACACACACACACACACACACACACACACACACACACACTCACATACACATGTTTTTTTGTTTTGTTTCTCTCTCTCTCTCTCTCTCTCTCTCTCTCTCTCTCTCTCTCTCTCTCTCTCTCTCTCTCTCTCTCTCTCTCACACACACACACACACACACACACACACACACTTTCTCTTTCACGCTTGCTCTCACTCGTTCTTTCGCGCGCACTCTCTCTGTCTTTCTGTCCTTTCTCTCTCTTTCTCTTTAACTCTTTCTCTCTCTCTCTCCCGTATGTCCTGCAGGTCCCTCGGAAGGCGGCGTGCTGTCACGCTGCCCACACGGACTGCCTGATCAACGACGACAGGAAATACCCGACCTTGAACACGCACTGTTCCGGGTACCAGGAGTGCAAGATACTGGTGCAGGAGGCCCCCGCCAGTGCCCACTGTCCCAACGCTCCGCATACTGACTACATGACCGTCATCTACGACTGTGTGCCCGGTCTGTGTGTGTGTGTGTTAGTGTGTGTTAGTGTGTGTGTGTGTGTGTGTGTGTGTGTGTGTGTGTGTTGATGTGGGGTAAACCTGGAAGAAGCTAGTTTTACATGAACAATACACTGGTATTCATGATACATTGCTCCTCAGCTCCTCTCTGGTACTCTGTCTCTGTCTCTCTCTTTGTCTGTCTGTCTCTCTCTCTCTGTCTGTCTCTCTCGCTCTGTCTCTCTCTCTGTCTCTCTGTCTCTGCCTGTCTGTCTCTCTGTCTCTGTCTCTGTCTGTCTGTCTGTCTCTGTCTCTGTCTCTCTCTCTCTCTCTCTCTGTCTCTCTCTCTCTCTCTCTCTCTCTCTCTCTCTCTCTCTCTCTCTCTCTCTCTCTCTCTCTCGCTCTCTCTCTGTGCTAAACAGTCATACGAACAAAACCGAACGAAAACCTTCCCAGATAAAAGCCCCATAGTTTATGCGACAACACTAGCATCTGTTACACCGACAGGGAGTAAGTAGTAGTCAGGCATAACGTCGGAATGACGGGGGGTGCGGTGGGGGGTGGGGGGTCGCTTGCCATTGCTGAAGCGTGGAACCTTCTGGTCATGGCAGCTGTACGCACCTCTCTTCGCTGCTTGCATTGCGAAACAGTATAATTATATAGATCATTTATGTAGGTCAACACACCATGAAGCACGGTGGACTAGCTGCCAAACCAAAGCCCCACTTTTTGTTGTCGTTGTAGTCGTTGTCGTTGTTTCGAGCGATCATTCGTTTCAACGAGCGACCGTTCGATGGTGACAATAATGCTACGAATTATAGCTCAAGCCGACTTACGCTTCAAAAATGAGTGAAAAGGTCACAGCCACAAACAGCATAGCTATTGGATTGGCCCTGTCCTTTGCGAAGGGTGAGTCCACGGTCGGAGTGAATTTACCCAGTGAACTGAGGAGGGCGTGTAGGCCGTGGGCCAGCCGTGCCGACCTGGTGTGCAGTTCCTTGTCACCGTGATCGATGACATCATTGTACCCTGCCACGGTCATCTGGCAGGTCTGATCAATGCGGACCCCAACGTCAGTGCACGTGTTACGCCTCCCTCCTTCTCTTCCCCCCCCCCCCCCTCCACCTGTCTCTCCGTATGTGTGTGTGTGTGTGTGTGTGTGTGTGTGTGTGTGTGTGTGTGTGTGTGTGTGCGTGCGTGCGTGAGTGTGTGTGTGTGTGTGCGCGTGAGTGTGTGTGTGTGTGTGCGCGTGTGTACGTGCGTGTGCGTGTGTGTGCGTGCGTGCGTGCGTGTGTGTGCGTGGTTGCGTGTGCGTGGTTGCGTGTGCGTGCGTGTGTGTGTGTGTGTGTGTAGCTGCATGCTTGTCTGCCTCCGTCTCTTTGTATCTCTTGCTTTCGCTCTCTTTTCCAGCCCCTTTTTCCCTCTCTGTGTCTGTCTGTATCTCTGTCTCTCCCTGTTTCTGCCCCCTTCTCGTTCCTCTTGTCTGTATTCTGTCTGTCTCTGTCCGTCCGTGCGTCTGTCTGTCTGTCTGTCTGTCTGTCACTGTCTCTCTCTGTCTCTGTCTCTCTCAGTCTCTCTGTCTCTCTGACTCTCTGTCTGTCTCTGTCTCTGTCTCTCCCCCCCCCTCTCTCTCTCTCCCTCTCTCTCCTCAAAGTCGAAACAGAAGCGGCTGCGAATATCGGACGGGGAATGGAAGGTGCAGATGACGGGGAGGTAAGGATATTGCGAAAGTCCGGAGGCTAAGCTGCGCTTACGTCAGCTACGGCATAAAAAAAAGACCGCGATACGTATCGGCAATCAGTCAAACTTTTCATACAGTTTCACACGGCACAGTGACGTCCTGCCTGACTGCTTTCACCCACCGTCTGTTTTCTGTTGTCAACGACACTTGACTGCTTTCACCCACCGTCTGTTTTCTGTTGTCAACGACACTTGACTGCTTTCTCCCACCGTCTGTTTTCTGTTGTCAACGACACTTGACTGCTTTCTCCCACCGTCTGTTCTGTTGTCAACGACACTTGACTGCTTTCACCCACCGTCTGTTTTCTGTTGTCAACGACACTTGACTGCTTTCACCCACCGTCTGTTTTCTGTTGTCAACGACACTTGACTGCTTTCACCCACCGTCTGTTTTCTGTTGTCAACGACACTTGACTGCTTTCTCCCACCGTCTGTTTTCTGTTGTCAACGACACTTGACTGCTTTCTCCCACCGTCTGTTCTGTTGTCAACGACACTTGACTGCTTTCACCCACCGTCTGTTTTCTGTTGTCAACGACACTTGACTGCTTTCTCCCACCGTCTGTTTTCTGTTGTTAACGACACTTGACTGCTTTCTCCCACCGTCTGTTTTCTGTTGTCAACGACACTTGACTGTTTTCTCCCACCGTCTGTTCTGTTGTCAACGACACTTGACTGCTTTCACCCACCGTCTGTTTTCTGTTGTCAACGACACTTGACTGCTTTCACCCACCGTCTGTTTTCTGTTGTCAACGACACTTGACTGATTTCTCCCACCGTCTGTTTTCTGTTGTCAACGACACTTGACTGCTTTCACCCACCGTCTGTTTTCTGTTGTCAACGACACTTGACTGCTTTCTCCCACCGTCTGTTTTCTGTTGTCAACGACACTTGACTGCTTTCTCCCACCGTCTGTTCTGTTGTCAACGACACTTGACTGCTTTCACCACCGTCTGTTCTGTTGTCAACGACACTTGACTGCTTTCACCCACCGTCTGTTTTCTGTTGTCAACGACACTAGTGCAGCAGCGCAGCGCCTGCACAGAAGGGCCCTCTGCTTGGCGCCGATAACGATCTTCCGATAACCTCAGAGACAGACAGTTAGCTATAAGCTATAAGGTCAGCCGCCGCCTGCCAAAGATCAGAGCTAGAACAAGCTGTCCTTCTTGGAGTGTCGCGCGATCATGACCCACGCGTAGACGTTTACGAGGTCACAGTGGACGCTGTCTCGTACACCATGCAGTAATGTACAGTCCCTTCTTCTTCGTCTGGTTTTTAATCTTCGTCCTGAGATGAACCAGCGCAACTGATGGACGTTAAAATCCAGGAAATAACAGTTGTTTTCTTTTTCGTTCTCCTCCTCTGTTTCATAGACGTCATCCTCCTCCTCTGTTCCATACACATCCTCCTCCTCTGTTCCATACAAGTCATCCTCCTCTGTTCCATAGACATCCTCCTCATCCTCTGTTCCATACAAGTCATCCTCCTCCTGTGTTCCATACAAGTCATCCTCCTCCTCTGTTCCATACACGTCGTCCTCATCCTCTGTTCCATAGACATCGTCCTCATCCTCTGTTCCATACACGTCGTCCTCATCCTCTGTTCCATAGACGTCATCCTCATCCTCTGTTCCATACACATCGTCCTCATCCTCTGTTCCATACACATCGTCCTCATCCTCTGTTCCATAGACGTCGTCCTCATCCTCTGTTCCATACACATCGTCCTCATCCTCTGTT
>CAUZXP010000533.1:10000-25350 GCA_963584105.1 Alviniconcha strummeri | reverse complement strand
GTATCGGCAATCACTCAAACTTTTCATACAGTTTCACACGGCACAGTGACGTCCTGCCTGACTGCTTTCACCCACCGTCTGTTTTCTGTTGTCAACGACACTTGACTGCTTTCACCCACCGTCTGTTTTCTGTTGTCAACGACACTTGACTGCTTTCACCCACCGTCTGTTTTCTGTTGTCAACGACACTTGACTGCTTTCACCCACCGTCTGTTTTCTGTTGTCAACGACACTTGACTGCTTTCACCCACCGTCTGTTTTCTGTTGTCAACGACACTTGACTGCTTTCTCCCACCGTCTGTTTTCTGTTGTCAACGACACTTGACTGCTTTTACCCACCGTCTGTTTTCTGTTGTCAACGACACTTGACTGCTTTCTCCCACCGTCTGTTTTCTGTTGTCAACGACACTTGACTGCTTTCACCCACCGTCTGTTTTCTGTTGTCAACGACACTTGACTGATTTCACCCACCGTCTGTTTTCTGTTGTCAACGACACTAGTGCAGCAGCGCAGCGCCTGCACAGAAGGGCCCTCTGCTTGGCGCCGATAACGATCTTCCGATAACCTCGGAGACAGACAGTTAGCTATAAGCTATAAGGTCAGCCGCCGCCTGCCAAAGATCAGAGCTAGAACAAGCTGTCCTTCTTGGAGTGTCGCGCGATCATGACCCACGCGTAGACGTTTACGAGGTCACAGTGGACGCTGTCTCGTACACCATGCAGTAATGTACAGTCCCTTCTTCTTCTTCTGGTTTTTAATCTTCGTCTTGAGATGAACCAGCGCAACTGATGGACGTTAAAATCCAGGAAATAACAGTTTGTTTGTTTTTTCGTTTTCAACCTCCTCTGTTTCATAGACGTCCTCCTCCTCCTCTGTTCCATACACGTCCTCCTCCTCTGTTCCATACACGTCCTCCTCCTCTGTTCCATACACGTCATCCTCCTCCTCTGTTCCATACACGTCCTCCTCCTCTGTTCCATACACGTCGTCCTCCTCCTCTGTTCCATACACGTCATCCTCCTCCTCTGTTCCATACACGTCGTCCTCATCCTCTGTTCCATACACGTCGTCCTCATCCTCTGTTCCATACACGTCGTCCTCATCCTCTGTTCCATACACATCGTCCTCATCCTCTGTTCCATACACGTCGTCCTCATCCTCTGTTCCATACACGTCGTCCTCATCCTCTGTTCCATACACGTCGTCCTCATCCTCTGTTCCATACACGTCGTCCTCATCCTCTGTTACATACACGTCGTCCTCATCCTCTGTTCCATACACGTCATCCTCCTCCTCTGTTCCATACACGTCGTCCTCATCCTTTGTTCCATACACGTCGTCCTCATCCTCCGTTCCATACACGTCGTCCTCATCCTCTGTTCCATAGACGTCGTCCTCATCCTCTGTTCCATAGACGTCGTCCTCATCCTCTGTTCCATAGACGTCGTCCTCATCCTCTGTTCCATACACGTCGTCCTCATCCTCTGTTCCATAGAGGGTTATCCACAACCACCATGGTGACTGTTGTGCTGCCGGCGTGTGTTGCATCTGCTGTTGTGTGTCACACGCGGCGCTGGGCCTCCAGTTACCGCATGCGTTTAGTGCTGCTTCTTGTCCGCCCCCTGCCGTGTGTGTGTGTGTGTGTGTGTGTGTGTGTGTGTGTGTGTGTGTGTGTGTGTGAGAGAGAGAGAGAGAGAGAGAGAGAGAGAGAGAGAGAGAGAGAGAACTAGCTCGTGTATGAGTGTGTGTGTGTGTGTGTGTGTGTGTGTGTGTGTGTGTGTGTGTGTGTGTGTGTGTGTGTGTGTTTGCCAGTGTATGTGTGTGTGTGTCATCCGCACATGTTAACCCCCCCCACCCCCCACCCCACCCCCCGACCCCTCTCCGCAAAAGAATGGTTATTAACGTTCAAAGATCAAAGTTTAATCGATGTTATTTTGTGCCTCCCTCAATCGTGAGTGGGATGACACAGACATCTTCACGACACAGACTACTGACATTCAAGTAAACAGCGTCTTCTGCGTGGGTTTGGAGTTGAAGAAAAATGACAAGGAAAAATTTCAACATGATTGATGATACAACCACATTCGAGATGCTGCGTGCTTGTGTCCGGGATGATAAATTTCAGTGAAGAGCAAGAAGGAAAAAAATGACCAAAAATAAAGAAGAGAGAAAGAGAGAGAGAGAGGGGGGGGGGGGGGGGGGGGGGGGGGGAAGGGTGATGGAAACTTCGATTCGCCCAACGCCGCAAAAAAGAAGGAAGGGAGGCAAGTTAGTTCCGGTGACTGGATTCAATCTGTTAGTCAGTGAAGCAGTTACTCCCCCTAGACAGACTTCAGACATGATAGTAAATTGTCGGGGTGGTAGAGAGCGGACGAACGATTGAGCTGGGCGGCGAATTACAAGATTTTAATGCGAAATCAATCGTGCTGTCTGTCTTTAGAAGAAGGTGAAAAGAACGAAAGAAAAATAAGAGAAGGGAAGAAAATAATGACGGCTTTTTTTCTTTTTTCTCTCTTCTTTTCTTTTTTCTTCCCTGCTTGGATTTATTATAGTGCAGTCGGCTTCCTTCCCGGTATCTTTCGCTCTCTCATTCTGTCGTTGCTGCTCTTTATTTCAGTGGTGTTGGTGGCTCTCTTTCTCTCTCTGTCTCTGTTTCTCTGTCTGTCTGTCTCTGTCTCATTTTATGTCTCTGTCTGTCTGTCTGTCTGTCTGTCTGTCTGTCTGTCTGTCTGTCTGTCTGTCTGTGCTTGCGTATTGTGTGTGTGTGTGTGTGTGTGTGTGTGTGTGTGTGTGTTGTGTTGTGTTGTGTTGTGTTGTGTGTGTGTGTGTGTGTGTGTGTGTGTGTGTGTGTGTGTGTGTGTGTGTGTGTGTGTGGTTTGCCAGTGTCTGCGTGTGTGTGTGTGTGTGTGTGTGTGTGTGTGTGTGTGTGTGTGTGTGTGTGTGTGTGTGTGTGTGTGCGTGTGTGTGTGTGTGTTTGCCGAGCGTCTACGTGTTATCCAGTACCCTCTGTTAGTCCCACACTAAGTACCGGTTCCTCTCACCCAAACACCATGAACACATACACAAACAACGCCGTGTTTATGCTCCAGAGACCCGACTGCTATACCTGCCCAGCGTGAACTGACCCTCGGCTCGCAAATTAACGCACTCTCAGCTTTTCTGTGCTGGTTTGCTCCAGACACGGATATCGCTAACGCACTCTCAGCTTTTCTGTGCTGTTTTGCTCCAGACACGGATATCGCTAACGCACTCTCAGCTTTTCTGTGCCGTTTTGCTCCAGGCACGGATATCGCCATGTTCCTCTCCACCGAGCTGCTTGCTATGATAAATGCCTGTCCAGTGTGTACCAACCATCGTCTCTCAAACGCACTCCACTTATTTATTTGTAATATTTTATTAGGTCCAAGTGTAGAGAAAACAAAACAAAACAGCAGGTAGTAGTTAATTTGTTGAGGCGTGATATTTAGATCTGGAAGACCTTAAACAGAGTCAATCTGACAGGGGGGGAAAATGGAGAGACAGAAAGTCGTACTCCCTTCATAAAGAGCCTATTGGGTGCATCAGTCCCCCCACCCCACCCCACCACACCCCACCCACCCACCCCAGCCGAATCCGATTTTTGGCCCACACTGGCAAGCAGAGAGCAGAGGGGTTATCAGAAGTCTGATCCTGGCAAGGACTCCAGTTATAGGATTTGCTCTGCCGTATGTTCCAGACTTGGACATCGCCATGTTCTGCTCCAACGACGTGAAGCGAGGCAAGACCCTCTACCTGTCCAACATGGAGTACCCGTCGTCCGTGCAGGCGCAGAAGGCGGACTGTATGTGCATGGTGCGCACCAATGGCGGGAGTGAAGGGGTTAACATCCACTCCATTGACGTGCTGCTGGCCTGGCCTGAGCACGGGACGCGATCTTGTAGCAAGGTGAGACTGAAGGGGTTAACATCCTCTCCACTGTCTTGTAGCAAGGTGAGACTGAAGGGGTTAACATCCTCTCCACTGTCTTGTAGCAAGGTGAGACTGGAGGGGGTTAACATCCTCTCCACTATCTTGTAGCAAGGTGAGACTGAAGGGGTTAACATCCATTCCAGTGACGTCCTCGCTATCTTGTAGCAAGGTGAGACTGAAGGGGTTAACATCCATTCCAGTGACGTCCTCGTTATCTTGTAGCAAGGTGAGACTGAAGGGGTTAACATCCACTCCACTGCCTTGTAGCAAGGTGAGACTGAAAGGGTTAACATCCACTCCACTGTCTTGTAGCAAGGTGAGACTGAAAGGGTTAACATCCACTCCATTGTCTTGTAGCAAGGTGAGACTGAAAGGATTAACATTCATTCCAGTGACGTCCTTGCGATCTTGTAGCAAGGTGAGACGCCCACCGTCGACCCCCCCCCCCCCCCCCCCCCTATTACTTTTTTTCTTTTTTATCTCCTTCTGATAATGTAGCACGCTTAGACTGTTTCTTCTACTTGTGATCTCGTAGCAAGGTGGGACTTTTTCCTCTCCTCCTTATGTGCTGTATACCACAAGTTAACAATGTAATCTGTTGAGCGTCTCTCATATTATAGGTTTGCTAGTTTGACTGTCCGAGAACTACTCTATTATTATTATTATTATTAATAATATTATTATTATTTTTTATTATTATCTACTGTTATGATTTCACGAGCAAAAGTACGTTTTTAGACCACATTTTCACGAACAAAAGTACGTTTTTAAACCACGCTTTCACGGAGAAAAGCACGTTCTTAAACCATACTTTCACGAACAAAAGTACGTTTTTAAACCAAGCTTTCACTGAGAAAAGCACTTTTTTAAACCATGCTTTCGTTAACATAAGCACGTTTTTAAACCACGCTTTCACGAACAAAAGCACGTTTTTAAACCATGCTTTCGTTAACATAAGCACGTTTTTAAACCACGCTTTCACGAACAAAAGCACGTTTTTAAACCACTCTTCGTTTCCCCAACCAGGAGCTAGCGATTAAGGACGAGAAGGGCTACCGGTGGAACATCCAGTGTGGTCACCTGGGTTACTACGGCTTCCGCACCATCTACACACGACCTGTGCAAAACGTCACCCTCACGCTCAAAAGCTCCGCTGCCAAAGGCTCGGCCTTCGTGTGGCTACAAGCCAAAGGTATGGTATGAGGGTGTGGCTACAAGCCAAAGGTAGGGTATGAGGGTGTGGCTACAAGCCAAAGGTAGGGTATGAGGGTGTGGCTGCAAGCCAAAGGTATGGTATGAGGGTGTGGCTACAAGCCAAAGGTATGGTATGAGGGTGTGGCTACAAGCCAAAGGTAGGGTATGAGGGTGTGGCTACAAGCCAAAGGTATGGTATGAGGGTGTGGCTACAAGCCAAGGGTAGGGTATGAGGGTGTGGCTACAAGCCAAAGGTAGGGTATGAGGGTGAGGCAGACAGGTTGTATATATAGAGACGGTTGTATATACAGACGGTTTTATATATATATTGAGAGAGAGAGAGAGAGAGAGAGAGAGAGAGAGAGAGAGAGAGAGAGAGAGAGAAAGGGGGGGGGGGGTTCAATATATCTTAACATGCACGCAGACAAAAAGAGGTAAGGTATGAGGGTGAGGCAGACAGGTATATAGAGACGGTTGTATATATAGAGACGGTTTTATATATATATATTGAGAGAGAGAGAGAGAGAGAGAGGGGGGGGGGTCGATATATCTTAACATGCACGCAGACAAAAAGAGGTAAGGGATGCGGGTGATGCAGACAGGTATATAGAGACGGTTGTATATACAGACGGTTTTATATATATATATATTGAGAGAGAGAGAGAGGGGGGGGGAGGGGTTCGATATATCTTAACATGCATGCAGACAAAAAGAGGTAAGGTATGCGGGTGATGCAGACAGGTATATAGAGACGGTTGTGTATACAGAGGGTTAAATACACCTTAACGTGTATTCAGAGAGAAAGAGGTAGGGTATGAGGGTGAGGCAGACAGGTATATAGAGACGGTTGTATATACAGACGGTTTTATATATATATATTGAGAGAGAGAGAGAGGGGGGGGGGAGGGGTTCGATATATCTTAACATGCACGCAGACAAAAAGAGGTAAGGGATGCGGGTGTTGCAGACAGGTATATAGAGACGGTTGTATATACAGACGGTTTTATATATATATATATTGAGAGAGAGAGGGGGGGGGGGGGGGTTCAATATATCTTAACATGCACGCAGACAAAAAGAGGTAAGGGATGCGGGTGATGCAGACAGGTATATAGAGACGGTTGTATATACAGACGGTTAAATACACCTTAACGTGCATTCAGAGAGAAAGAGGTAGGGGATGAGGGGGATGCAGACAGGTATGTAGAGACGGTTGTATACGGTTATAGAAAGAGGTAGGGGACGAGGGTGGTACAGACAGGTATATAGAGACGGTTGCATACGGTTATAGAAAGAGGTAGGGGACGAGGGTGGTACAGACAGGTATATAGAGACGGTTGCATACGGTTATAGAAAGAGGTAGGGGACGAGGGTGGTACAGACAGGTATATAGAGACGGTTGCATACGGTTATAGAAAGAGGTAGGGGACGAGGGTGGTACAGACAGGTATACAGAGACGGATATAAAGACGGTTAAACACATCTTAACAGGTATTCACAGAGAAAGAGGTAGGGTATGAGTGTGATGCAGAAAGGTATATAGAGACGGTTATAGAGACGGTTAAATACACCTTAACATGCGTTCAGAGAGAAAGAGGTAGGGGACGAGGGTGATACAGACAGGTATATAGAGACGGTTATAGAGACGGTTAAATGCATCTTAACATGCATTCAGAGAGAAAGAGGTAGCGGATGAGGGTGATACCGACAGGTATATAGAGACGGTTGTATGTACAGACGTTTATATATAGAGATCGTTCAATATAACTTGACATGCATGCAGAGAGAAAGAGAGACAAACAGAAATTTGACAAAGATATGTGACAGAGAGAAAAAGTGGCAGTGATAGAGAGAGAGAGGGAGGGAGAGACAGACAGACAGACAGACAGAGATAGAGATTGCATTAAACGTGTTTGTTTCTCCCTCCAATTTTAACCGAACAGCAACAGAGGACGACGAGCAGATAGAAATCTTCTGCGGTGAGCCTTTACGTCAGATCCTGTTGCGCATGCGACAGGAAGTGGAATCACGTCATCGTAACAGAGGAAACAAATCCGACCGCACCACCACTGCCACCGACAGGGGTCAGGCCAAGAACTCTACATACCCCTACAGTGCTCAGATGGGATCCCTTTCCTCGAATTTAGGTATAGCCTGATATGATTCTTATTCATCATCTTCTCCTCCTCCTCCTCCTCCTTCTTCTTCTTCTTCTTCTTCTTCTTCATCGACAATTTTCAAGGTCCATTTTCGAGTCACGAGTGAACTGAGCTTGAATTTGGAATAATGTGGAAGACGAATCAGGTACACGTCCCCCATATTGAACACACACACGCACGCACGCACGCACGCACGCACGCACGCACGCACGCACGCACGCACGCACGCACGCACGCACGCACGTACACATGACAGAATAACATTCTTCCTGTCTCTGTGTTCCCAAATTTCTCCGAATACGTGCAAGTCAGTTTTCCTCAAAGTTCTCTGTACATCGCTTTAAATGCGTGCAAGCCAAACTTTCATGGACGTTTTCTTTCTTGCAGCCGCTATCATCGGTGGTATCGTCGCTGCTGGCTTCATCCTCATCTCCATCGTCATCATCGCCATCGCCTTCCACTGTAAACGGTTAGTCGGTGTAGCGCATGGTTTTACATGTAAATATATATACATGTGTGTTCTATATAATATATAAGGTCAAATACATAAAAGGTTCCAAAGAACACTTATTTATTATGACACAGACACACAGTCTGCACATTTTTGGGTAATCCCCTTTGTCAAGCTACAAAACGACACTTAAACAACAGTTAACGATGAAAAACGATGAAAAATGAGATGAGAAGCGAAATCACTTATCTCTTTTTTGGTTGAGCTGGTGTTCTCTTGTCCAGTGCTTGGACACGATTCTTCCAAGCACTGGACAAGAAAACAACACGTGTTTCAGAACGCCTGCAGTCATTCTTGTTTCAAATTTGTATAAGGTAAAATAATTAAGCCGTCGTTGTGGATTATGCATTGTATAGCGTAGTGACTTTAACCTCCACGACAGTAGGCATGATAGTTTGACATGAGAGTTACCGCATATAGTGCAGTGTTTTTCTGATGGTGATAGTATTACACATCATCTCAACTTTAATTGTTTAAATTTTTTTTACTTCCCGTCCGTTATTTGTGTATACCTTACGTTAGAGTGTGACTCACTAAACAGACCCCACCCCCACCCCTTCCCCTCCAGTTCTTCGCTGCGAAAACAATGGGTACGACATTTTCCCGCAGAGTGTATGGGTGTATACACGCACTCTGCTTAATTTCCACCGTTGGAAGAGTCCAATTCGGATGTACGGGTGGACAGAAAGGGCAGTTAATTACTATATAGAAGTGGCTCTGCAGGACATTTAAACCGATTTTTGAATATTCTCTGTGTGTGTGTGTGTGTGTGTGTGTGTGTGTGTGTGTGTGTGTGTGTGTGTGTGTGTGTGTGTGTGTGTGTCTGTGTCTGTGTGTGCGTGTGTATGTGTGTGTGTGTGTGTGTGTGTGTGTGTGCATGTGTGTCTCTGTGTTGGCGGTGTGCAGGGTGCAGCAAGCCAAGGAGAAGAACAAGCAGTCGCTGAACCTGTACCCGGCCGTCACCAACGGCGAGGCCACCACCCTCACCTCCTACTGCCACTACAACGACTACGACGACGACCACTACAGCTCCATCAACCGCTCCCCGCTCAAGATGTCCTCCCTCACCGACTCGGACATCGCCACCACCCACGCCCGCACCAACGGCTTCGTCACGCTGGGCTCGTCCGCGCATGCGCCCGCGCAGGCGCAGGGGCAAGAGAGCCAGGGTGGTATGCGCGTGAACGAATTAGGCGCCGGGGCTGCGGGCTCTCGCACGCTTCCGCACCCTCCTCCGCCGTCCGCCCGGGATGCGCTGCTGTCGGACCCCGGCTACAGCGGTCACCTCTCCCTGCGCTACTCGCGCCCCGCCAACGGACAGGTGCACAGCGCGGACGTTCACGAGGGCCACAAGACGCTGCCGGGCGACCACCGCAACGCCAAGATCCTGGTCAGCGGGCCCAAGAGCCCTCTGGGCAAGCGCAGCAAGAGCGTCACCTTCTGCCAGCCCGTCGCCATGGTAACGCCCTTGCCTTCCGGGTCGGAGGAGTCCGTAGGCGGGAGGGGCGTGGCGGCGGAGGAGGGGGTGGGGCTCGGGGGCGGGGAGGTGGAGGAGGCGGAGGAGGGCGAGGAGGAGGTGTTCCTCAAAGGCTCGCCCACGTCCAGCCTGGAGGACGGCAACTACGACAACCTGAACAAGATCGTCATCCCGGACCACCCGCTGTCCCCCAGCCTCGTCCACACCATGCCCATTCACCACCACCGCCGCCCCGCCGACGCCGTCGTCTTCGGCTACCACCACGGCAACAACCCCGCCTCCGCCGGCAGCCCCCAGCGCCTAGCTCCGGGCCAGGCGACCTGCAACTCCCTGCCCAGGTCCATGTCCACCTTCCGCTCCGAGGAGGATATGGGAGGAGGTGGAGGAGGGGAAGGAGGAGGAGGAGGAGAGCCGAAAGACTACGACGAGATGCCCTTCAACCTGCCCCCTCCTCCCTTGCCTCTGGCCAACGGAGACACGTATGCTGTGGTGCACAAGAAGCCAGTGCCGCTGCCCGTCTTCCACCCTCAGCGGCAGAACGCCCAGCTGTACGAAACCGGGGTCTGACGCGGCACCGCACGCTGTGCAGACGGCAGATAGATTCGCTGAGTCACACAGATTGACAGCGCGGTTGGCTGTGTTGCAGAAGTGGCAGTGTCTGACGCTCTGCTGTATGCTGTGCAGACATTGTGGCAGTGTCTGACGCCCTACTGTACATTATGCAGACATTGTGGCAGTGTCTGACGCTCTACTGTACACTATGCAGACATTGTGGCAGTGTCTGACGCTCTACTGTACACTATGCAGACATTGTGGCAGTGTCTGACGCTCTACTGTACGCTATGCAGACATTGTGGCAGTGTCTGGCGCTCTACTGTACGCTATGCAGACATTGTGGCAGTGTCTGGCGCTCTACTGTACGCTATGCAGACATTGTGGCAGTGTCTGACGCTCTACTGTACACTATGCAGACATTGTGGCAGTGTCTGACGCTGTACTGTACACTATGCAGACATTGTGGCAGTGTCTGACGCTCTACTGTACGCTATGCAGACATTGTGGCAGTGTCTGGCGCTCTACTGTATGCTATGCAGACATCAGGCAGAGTCGCAGGAGTCACACAATTGACAGTATGGTATGTTGCGGAAGTGGCAGTGTCTGACGCTCTACTGTACACTATGCAGACACTGTGGCAGTGTCTGACGCTGTACTGTACACTGTGCAGACATTGTGGCACTGTCTGACGCTCTGCTGCAAACTGTGCAGACATTGTGTCAGTGTCTGATGCTCTACTGTACGCTGTGCAGACATTGTGGCACTGTCTGACGCTCTACTGTTACACTATTCAGGCACTGTGGCAATGTCTGGCGCTCTACTGTACACTGTGAAGACATTGTGTCAATGTCTGACACCTCTGCTGTACACAATGCAGTCATTAGGCAGAGTCGCATGACTCACACAATGGACTGTACGGTATGTTGCAGAAATGGCAGCGTCTGGCGCTCTGCTGCACGCTAGGTGGTTTGGCGGGAGTCAGGCAGATTGACAGTTCGGCGTGTTGCGGAACGTGGCAGTGTCTGACGCTCTGCTGCACACTGTGCAGACGCTAGACAGAGGCGCGAGGGAGTCACATAGTTTGACAAAAAGATGTGTTGCAGAAATGGCAGTGTCTGACGCTGTGCGCTGCAGACGTTAGATTTGGAGAGGTGGCATGGTCTGACACTGTACACTGCAGACGTTGAGTTTGGAGAGGTGGCATTGTCTGACACTGTACACTACAGACGTTGGGTTTGTAGAGGTGGCATTGTCTGACACTGTACACTACAGGCGTTGGGCTTGTAGAGGTGGCGTAGTCTGACACTGTACACTACAGGCGTTGGGTTTTGAGAGGTCGCATATTCTGACACTGTACACTGCATACGTTGGATGTGGAGAGGTGGCATGGTCTGACACTGTACACTACAATACGTTGGGTGTGGAGAGGTGGTATATTCTGACGCTACATGCTGTAGGCGTTATGTCTGCAGGAGTAATACGGTCAGACTACACGACGAGACTGGAGAACGGACAGAACCTGACACTCTATGCTGCGAGTACAAACTATGTACTGCAAAAGTGACAGACTCGGAGAAGAAATCTTCAATGCGAGTAACGAAACAAGTCAGCGAGATCTGAGAAATATAAACTGGGTAGCGGAAGCAAGTGACAATGTAAGCTGACAACTGTATTGTTTCTTTGTGCCTCTGACAGCACGTTGGGTGAATGTGGCTGACTTGTGCTGCTGATGTAAAAACAAAAACAAAATGGGTAAAAAACTAATCGCCTCTCTTACAGATACTGAACTCTTCTGTCGGAGTGACTTTTCGACAACTGTCGTAAAACGTCATCTGTGGGCAGGTTCTTTAAGACACGATCCTTAAGGCAAAGTCTTAAGCTGTAACCTATGGGCAAGATACTTAAGACAAAGAGTTCAGCTGTAATCTGTGGTCAGGATCTTAAAGACAAAGTCTTAAACTGTAATGTATGGGCAAGACAATGTCTTCCCTGTTGTTTCTGAGCCGGCGTGTCTTTTTGGTTAAAACAGGTTGGCTGTTTTCTGTTATCCTACATTTTTTATTTATTTTTAACAAAAGTCTCACGCTGTTGCATATGCACTTTGTTCGAAACTAATTGTTTGTTGTTGTTGTTGTTTTTTGTTGTTTTTTGGTGTGTGTGTGTGTGTGTGTGTGTGTGTGTGTGTGTGTGTGTGTGTGTGTGTGTGTGTGTGTGTGTGTGTGTGTGTGTGTTTTGTCGGCGTGTACGTTAAGCGAAATGTCTTAAGCTGTTGCCTTTAAGGCGGATTGTGATTGAAGCAAACGCCATAAGCTTTCTTCTAGCCTATGACGGCGAGAACGATGCACGTCAAATCACAATCCGCTCCCGCTTCCCAACCCGTTCTTTCTTCTGCGATGGGTGCAACAAGTGGTCAAAAAAGGGACCGTGACAAATCACTGCTTAAGTTCATCACCCGTAGAACGTGTTTGTGAAAGACGCTGGCTTGTCCTGTGGCCATGTCTGTGACGAGCCGAGCCGGGAGCAAGCACGAGGACCAGCTGGAAGGCGTGTTAAAACATCTGACTCTTGCTTCAACGCGCCTTGCTCGATCCACACAGACAGAGAAATACAGGACTGGCCTACAGCATGCACTGGCGAATCTGTGCAATTGGCTCCATTCGTAGGGAAGACTCCATTTTCTCCTTCAACGCTGCTTCCATGCCCTGCTTTGTTTTGTGTGTGTTTTTTAAATACTGAAGCGGGTATTACCATCCATTGTTGTACGCGAACAGCTCCAGCTCCACGCCGAACTCAGCTACGACCTCAGATCTCCAGGTGTGTGTTGCTCTGTGCTGGAGACGAGCTTTCTTTGGCCACTGCAGACCAGGGCTTGTAGGACCTCTGGAACAAGTCTCAGCTGGTCGGCATGAAGTTGAAAACGGCGCACGCTGCATTTACGGCTAGAGATGCTCGTTTGAGGTTTGACATTCGGAAGGATGTCCTTTCTAATCCATTCTTCACCCCTCCTCCCCTCCATGCCCCCCTCCACTCCTTCGCCCCCCCCCCCCCGCCCCCCCACCAGCATCAGCAACCCTACCGTTGTCATTGGTGTCATTCATTACGTACTTGAAATCAACTGACCAAGCATTAGTTACACAGATCGGACCATGGCTGTTATCGGAACAATATATACAGATTTGGAAGGAGTGAGGGAGGAGAGAGGGAGGAGGGAGGGGAAAGAAGCCCTTCTTAATATGCTGATGCGCCTCTTTGCACACCAGACTGTGTCCCTACATAGTATGCTGATGCGCCTCTTTGCACACCAGACTGTGTCCCTACATAGTATGCTGATGCGCCTCTTTGCACACCAGACTGTGTCCCTACATAGTATGCTGATGCGCCTCTTTGCACACCAGACTGTGTCCCTACATAGTATGCTGATGCGCCTCTTTGCACACCAGACTGTGTCCCAGCAAGGCACGCCTTGCCTTCTATGCCGAGAAAAGACGGAGACGGGGTTGTCTCCCTTCACTGGTTGGCGCATCCGGTGGTCTTTTTCGGGAAATGTGCTCTTCGGCAGAGAGCCTCATGCCCTCACTGTCACCTGTTGTTTCACTCAAAGTGATGCATGCATTTGCTGTTGCTAATATTGCCCTCTTATTTTGTAATTCTGATAATAATACATTGTAATAATCATCATGCATTGTAATAATAATAATAATACATTGTAGTAATAACAATGATACATTGTAATAATATTAACGATGGTGATGATGCGCCCAGTGCAGGTTGCCCGAGCGTTGTCTACCACGGCGCGGTATCTCAGCAGATAGGATTTTACCCTTGTTGTGTGACTGTAGTAAGTAACTACGTTGGTGTTTTACGCCCAGTCAACCGGTGCGGTAACTGTAGTAATAACAATAATACACCGCAGTCATGACTGCGATGGTGATGATGATGCACCCAGTTCTGGTTCCCTTATTTTTGGCTTCCACAGAGCGGCATCTGAGCAGAGAGAGTGACCACGCCTCCCAAAAGAACACAAATACATGGGGATCCCTCGGTTGATTTGTATATATACCGTAGCGTATCCATCGATACGGGGATCCGTCGGTTGGTTTGTATACATAGCGTAGCGTGTCCATCGCGACGGAGATCCTTCGAGCAGATCCCGAAATTCCAGTAACGCTTAATGATACCCTAACTTTTTACAGATGCAGGCAAAGCTGCACAGCACAGCTGTCAAAAATACAACAGGCTGCTGACACACAGCAAGAAAACTGGACATTAAGTACATCAGAGCACAGGTGCTGTGTGAAACACGGAGGTGGGCCTACTCCCTCATTCCCCATCCCATTCTTCCCTAAAAAGCCTTACGGTTTCTGTGGACGTAAAACACCATGAAAGAAGACACAGAACTCGGGAGTTGTGTGAACAGGGAGGTGGGCCTTTGCCCTCATTCCCTATCCCATTCTAATAAACCGTATGGTTTTGGGGACGTAAAGCACCATGAAAGAAGACAGAGCTCAGGAGCTGTGTGAACAGGGAAGTTGGCCTATGCCCTCATTCCCCATCCCATTCTTCCCCCGTCCCTAAAAAGCCTTACGGTTTCTGTGGACGTAAAACACCATGAAAGAAGACACAGAACTCGGGAGTTGTGTGAACAGGGAGGTGGGCCTTTGCCCTCATTCCCTATCCCATTCTAATAAACCGTATGGTTTCTGTGGACGTAAAGCACCATGGAAGAAGAAGAAATACAAGCCAGCGGATTTGTATTCATTGTTCAGTTCTCTGCATAACAACAGTTCAGCATAATTACAGTGACAGGTGCTCGCACGCCTACTGCCATTACAACGAAAGACTTCGCTATGGTGTATTTATAAGCATGTGACTGTGCTTAACGTCCACACAAACCGTAAGGCTTATTAAGGACAGGAAGAAGGAGGGAAAGGGGGTGAGGAGGGGGTGGAACAGTAACCACCCTGGCATAACGGTAACTGTCGCCTGGTGTCACAGTTACTGTCGCCTGGTGTATTGGTAACTGTCGCCTGGTTTAACGGTAACTGCCACCTGGTGTCACGGTAACTGTCACCTGGCGTAACGGTAACTGTCACCTGGTGTCACTGTACTGTTACCTGGCGTAACGGCAACTGTCACCTGGTGTCACTGTAACGGTCATCTGGCGTAACGGTAACTGTCACCTGGTATAACGGTAACTGTCACCTGGCGTAACGGTTACTGTCACCTGGTATAACTGTAAGTATCACCTGGTGTAACGGTAACTGTCACCTGGTGTAACTGTAACTATCACCTGGTGTAACGGTTACTGTCACCTGGCGTAACGGTAACTGTCACCTGGTGTAACAGTAACTGTCACCTGACGTAACGGTAACTGTCACTTGGCGTAACGGTAACTGTCACCTGTGCAAGGGACATTAACTCCACCGAAGGATGTGCAACAGTGAATACGCTGGATAAAACCCTGCGCTATTTATTTTCATGGGTGTTTTGTTAAGACTGTGCCAAG
>CAUZXP010000533.1:0-5000 GCA_963584105.1 Alviniconcha strummeri | reverse complement strand
GTGTGTGTGTGTGTGTGTTGTGTGTGTGTGTGTGTGTGTGTGTGTTCTTTTCTTCTTCTTTTAACGCTAACAGTAATTCTCGTTTCAGATTTTTCGTGCTTGTCAGCACTGATTAGGCACACTACTGCTTCATAATTACTATCTCAAGTTACTCCATTGGTTTGAATCCACAGCCGAGGGCATATTTTCCGCCTTGTCCCTGTTTGCAATACTGTCCATTTTATGTATTTAACCAACATCATCTATGCAATATATATGTACCGAGACACCCTTCATGTTCTTGTTCCTGCAGGCCTGTTAATTATTATGTTCATAACCATACTGATACGCTGAAATGCAAGAAGCTGCTTGTACTAGTCTGTTTGCCTCGTTCTGTGGGTTCTGTGGGTTTTCTGTTGTTGTTCATGCTATTGTGCAATTCGTGTGTTACCATATTTACCATACAGCCGGCTTGCGAGGGGCATGCTGGTGTCGTTGATTTTTTATACATTTATTAAAGTAATACTACGTTCAGTATCGGTGTTTTGGTTCTGCTCTGTGTGTGTGTGTGTGTGTGTGTGAGAGAGAGAGAGAGAGAGAGAGAGAGAGAGAGAGAGAGAGGCAGACAGACAGACAGACAGACAGACAGACAGACAGACAGACAGACAGACAGAGAGAGAGAGAGAGAGAGAGAGAAGAGACAGAGAGAGACAGAGAGAGACAGAGACAGAGACAGAGAGAGAGACAGACAGACAGACAGAGACAGAATGAAACAGAGACAGAGACAGAGAGGGAGAGACAGAGACACAGAGAGAGAATAAATGAAACAAACCTCCCCACGGTTTCACGGAATAGAATCTTTTTTAAAGTAATAAATAAAACTTGCGTGTTAAAAACCAAAACAAAACAAAACTGAATTATCAGCCACGCCCGCGCACATCTCCTCCCCCCCCCCCACACCCATCCCTCCTCTCCCACATCACCCACCCCCCCTCCGTCCTCTCCCCCCCCCCCCCCCCCCCCCCCCCCCCCCCCCCCCCCCCCCCCCACCAAAATTACATATACGCACATACAAAATAAAGTCCAGACCTAACTGTGACCGATCAAACTGCAGCCCTCCCCGTCTCCAGCACCCAACAACATTGACAGCCGGAGCTACGCAGCGTTTCGCTGCAGAGTGAGTGAAGTGAAGAAGCCCCCCCGAGGAGCCAAACCATCGCGTCTGTGCACAGGTAAGCGCGGTACCTGAGGCGGCGCTGTCACAGACGCCTTCTGGTCCTTTCATCCAGCCGATGACTAAATGGTAAAGGCATGTTAAGTTGTAGTCGCCCCACCGCCAGCTGCCAGACGCCGCTGCTGTTCGCCGGCGAATAACGGTGAAAGGAATATGGAGACAGGGAGGGGGTGAGACGTGATGAAGGAAGGGGGTATGAGGAAAATGGAGGGGAGGAGGTGGTGGGGGGGGGGGAGAGATGGGAGAGACAGACAGACAGACACCGACCGACCGACCGACAGACAGAGACACAGACAGACAGAGACAGAGAGACAGAGACAAAGAAAGAGACAGACAGAGACTTGTAGACTGATGGAGCGAAAGAGCGAAGGAAAGGGAGAGAAACAGGTGGGAAGTGAGAGAGTGAGAGAGAGAGAGAGAGAGAGGGAGAGAGAGAGAGAGAGAGAGAGAGAGAGAGAGAGAGAGAGAGAGAGAGAGAGAGTTTATATTGCAGTAACCTGTAAACTAATAAATAGGTGTACGATGCCTCGGCGGACGGACAGGCGGATGGAAACAGACACATAGACCAACCAACAAACAGTCCAACAGACAGACAGACTAACCGACAAACAGTCCAACAGACAGACAGACAGACTAACCAACAAACAGTCCAACAGACAGACAGACAGACTAACCAACAAACAGTCCAACAGACAGACAGACCAACCGACAAACAGTCCAACAGACAGACAGACTAACCGGCAAATAGTCGAACAGGCAGACAGACCAACCGACAAACAGTCCAACAGACATACAGACCGACCGACAAACAGTCCAACAGACAGACAGACTAACCGGCAACTAGTCGAACAGGCAAACAGACCAACCGACAAACAGTCCAACAGACACTCGGACAGACCAACCGACAAAAACAGTGAGACTGAGAGAACAATGAGTCAGAGAGATCTCAGGCTGAAGACGCGCGTGGAGAAGCGGGCTGCAGTTCGCAATGGCAATGCTGTATGAATAGCAACATTGGAATGCACGTTACAAGTTCACTTTGTTTAGTTATTCCCTAAACCATGCAAGATTCCGCACAAACGGAAGTACTTGGCTCTCAAATTAAATTTGGAGAGGTACGATCTCAAACTCCAAGCACTGGTTTACGACATCCTTCTTCCTTGGAGGGAGATGCTGGAAAGCGTGGCTTTTAAGTGTGGTGTGATCTATGGTATTACGGGCTATAGTAGAGTGGGAGGGTGTGTGTGGTGGGGGTGGGAGTGGGGGTCAGCGTGTACTCAGTATGGAAAATAAGATGCATTAGATTACCGAGAAGAGCAAGACAAAAGAATGGTTAGTATCGCGCCGTCTCTGTGCACAGCACATTCTCAGTCAACCATGCGATACGCCTTTAAAACTTTTCAGAATCTGAACCTCTTGAAACAGCTCAGGAGCCGTGTGAAAGTCGAGGTGGCCGTCCTTTCCTCTTTCGTTCTTTCATGGTGCTTCATGTTCAAAGAAACCATAAGGCTTATGGAGAATGGAGGTGGAGAAAGAGGGAGGGAGATTATATATACCTATCGCTACACTGTCACCGCCAGAATGACTTCTGTATTAAGATTGGCAGCGTTGAGAGCCATTTTAATGCTTCATTAACCCTTCCACTGCCGTGATGTCAGTTGAAAACAAACAATAAGAGTGCGAAATTTGAAATCGTTATGCATTTTTTCTTCTTCTTTTTTTTTTTTTTTTTTTTTTTTTTCGAGTTAGCCTCTGAAAGGATTTTCATCCAAACGCACAGTAACGGAAGTAGATTTCTTACATGACCGAAAAATATACTGTTTGCAGGCGTGTGCCTGCACATTTCATCCCGAAAATTTGACAGTGAAGGGGTTAATTGTGAGGGACAAACCACAAGACAGTGTCCACAGACCACAACTTTTGAAGAAAAGGGAAAGCCGAAACGGAATCAAACCGAGGTCCTTCTGCTTACCAGCCTCACGCAAAGTAAGTAAGTAAGTAAACATGGTGCTTAACGTCCACAGAAACCGTACGGCTTATTAGGGACGGGAGAAGGGGGGAAAGGGAGTATGGAGGTGGGGCGGAGAGGGAGATTATATACCTATCGCTACACTGTCACCACCAGAATGACTTCTGCATTAAGATGGGCAGCAATGAGAGCCATTTTAATGTTTCAGTAGGAAGTGCTGGACAAAGTCACCAGACAGTGTCCACAAACCACAACCTTTTTGAAGAGAAAGGAGAGCCGAAGCGGTATCGAACCGAGGTCCTTCCGCTTACCAGCCTAACGCCTTACCGCTAGGCCAAACCGGCTCACTAGAGCCTCACGCCTTACCCATGGACCTATATATATGGGTCCATGGCCTTACCGCCAGGCGGGGGGGCGGGGATAGCTCAGTGGTTAGAGCGCCGGACTCGTGATTGAAAGGTCGCGGGTTCGAATCCCTGCTGGAACGGCGGGCGAATTTTCTTCTCCAGGGTCGACTTTCTGTGCTGACCCTTATTTCGGTATCCGTTCCATCCCCGTGTTACCACAGTAGCACGTAAAAAATCCCGGTCATTCTGCCAAAAGTGCAGGTGGCAGGTTACAGCTAAACACGCATACACCCTACGTATGTGGCTTTTATTGAACCGTGCTTCGGCATTGGTCACAACTTGTCCCTAATATGTCAAATGACATCTGAGGACATTAAGCATCAACTCATCATCATTACCGCCAGGCCGTCCTGAGCTTCCCGTCCCTAACAGTCGGTACGGTCTCTGTGGACGTAAAACAACATTGAACGAGCTCTTGACTGAACGGAAGGAAAAATCGTCCTTCAGACATAAACTGATGAAGTGACCACTGTCCACCACGTGAGCCGATTTGGCCTAGCGGTAAGGCGTTAGGCTGGTAAGCGGAAGGAGCTCGGTTCGATACCGCTTTGGCTCTCCTTTCTCTTCAAAAAGGTGGTGGTTTGTGGACACCGTATTGTGACTGTCCAGCACTTCCTACTGAAACATTAAAATGGCTCTCATCGCTGCCCATCTTAATGCAGAAGTCATTCTGGTGGTGACAGTATCGATAGGTATATAATCTCCCTCTCCCCCCCACCTCCATCCCCCCCCCCCCCCCCCCCGTCCCTAATAAGCTTTATGGTTGCTTACTTCACTGTCCACTTACTGAGTTGTCGCCTCGCTGAAAACATGAACCTATAATTGTACAGGTCCATGTTAAAAACGGCTGTGTGCTCTTTGACACTCCCGCTTTTCCTGCTCTTGACAATGACCAGAGAGCGCAGGGTCAATGACGCTAAAAGCTCTCTTGTGAACATGATATGTTTGACATTTCAAGATTCAAGATTACTTTATTATCATCTCATAAGAGAAATTGAAACGTGGCTGCACATGAACCACGTCACAGAACACAAGAGCACATAATTATAATTATTGTATACTTTAAAACTCAAAGAACAGTTACTGAAAATACAAAAGTTACATATTAAACAAACTAGTAATTTACGTAAATTACACACACACACACACACACACACACACACACACACACACACACACACACACACACACACACACACACACACACACACACACTGCTCTGACGTTTGAACAGATTTATCTGTTTATATTTCAGCCTGCCAGTTCTTTTCTGCGATGTCTAGCAAACGCGATTCGAAGCATCGTGGAGACAAATAACCTATGACCACACTGAAGCCCTCAGTGTGTGTAGGATGAACGGCATTTTTTTTATATTTGGTTCAGAATACAAATTCCTATCTCCAACGGTATT
>CAUZXP010000532.1:5000-27854 GCA_963584105.1 Alviniconcha strummeri | reverse complement strand
ACATGAATACACCTTTCATTGTAATCATAGCCTTAACTGTGACAGAGCAACTCAATAAAGAGTAAATACGTGAACACATTTGGTAAACGGTTAGCTAACATTACGTGAACACCTTTCGTCGTGCTCACAGACCCGTAGGTGAGAAACTGGACACACCGCAACAGGAATACCTACCTTCGGCTGTAATTACAGCTTTAATCGTAACAGAGCAACAGGACAGTGCACTTTTTTTTCTTTTTTTCTTTTTTTTTCTTCACATTGTTGTTCCACTTTTCAGTGTTGTGATTGTTTGTTTTTATCTTTCGTCGTGGTCATCATTTGTTATAGACTTTTGTTTTTGTTTTATTATTGTTTTTGATATGTATGTGCGCGCGCGCGTGTCTGTCTTTGTGTGTGTGTGTGTGTGTGTGTGTGTGTGTGTGTGTGTGTGTGTGTGTGTGTGTGTCAGTGTCTGTGTTAGTGTGAGTGTGTGAGCGTACGTGCGTGCGAGAGTACGTGTGTGTGTGTGTGTGTGTGTGTGTGTGTGTGTGTGTGTGTGTGTGTGTGTGTGTGTGTGTGTGTTTGTGTGCGTGCGTGTGTGTATTTGGATTTTGTCTGTGTCAGGCTTTCTTTGGATGTGTATAGGCCTAATGTTCCATGGTTAAAAATGGTCTCTTTTTTTTCTTTATTTTGTTGTTGTTGTTGTTTTTCACATAGATCAATTTTAATGTCGCCTTCCTTTATCCTTTTAACACGATTGTATCATTCTCTGTCTGTCTGTCTGTCTGTCTGTCTGTCTGTCTGTCTGTCTGTCTGTCTGTCTGTCTGTCTCTCTCTCTCTCTCTCTCTCTCTCTCTCTCTCTCTCTCTCTCTCTCTCTCTCTCTCTCTCTCTCTTAGACCATGAGCCAGCCTATACCCCCCTCCCCCCCCCACCCCCCCGGGGGATTTTACCACATGGTAATTTCTGGGTACCTTGACCATCAAAGTACACAGTTCAGGTTGTCTGCAAGTGAGCTGTTGCTGTTAGTGTCTGTGGTGCTGGTTCTAATAAATGCACTATATGGAATTCCAAATTGCGATGACCTTGTCTCTTAGCAACTCATTTATTATCACAAAAAAGGCCCTTTCCATATATTGTTTTATTGTTTGAACAGTTTAATATGTTGTAGCTTTCCGTTTCTCTTTGTCTTAAATGTGTCCTTGTTATTGGGCACTGCGGACGCAGAAATATTAAGGTCCCCTCTGTTAAAACCCCAGAGCTAACGAATATTTTCCCTTAAAAGCACGGAGTAGGTCAGAATATAACCAAATATGCTTAGTCAGTGCCATAATTTCTCCCTTGTCCTAATTTCCGCTTCCCCGGTGCATTCACCTTCATATTTTTCCAAATCCTCTCTATACTTTTCAATAGCGTTAGTCTTGGCTGAAGCGAATTCCCACGTTAGCCTGCGAAATAAAATAGGTCACACTGCTCATAGGCAATTGAATTAAGCAGGTTCTCATGTTGAGTGCCTGCAGAATATAAATAGGCACCAAAACGTGTGTTACTGTGCCTCAAAAAGGTGATTTAGACATACTCGTGATCTGATCAATTGTTCTTTAATTTTGTACTGAATACGTTACAGGGAATCTGTCTGGAAGTATCTTTTGCTGTTGTAGATAGTGACATGTGCTAATTATTGACTGTTTTGGCTGGGATGTTTGCTATTGATTGTGTTCTGTGTAGAACAATGAGCCAGCTTTTTGCTCGTAAGAAACTGTGACTGTGATTTGTCCTGAAGTGACCTTGTGCGGTTGATGAGGTATACAAATCCAAGAACTAAATAACTTAAACATGTGCAATGGCCCAGTCCTGATATGGTGGATGAAATATATGAGTATATACCGAATCTGCATGGGAATCAAACATAGTGCTACTTTATGAATGACTGCAGAATTATTTTAAAACAAAAGAACCCGTCGGAAGGGAGTGATGTAAGATCCTCCAAAAAGCGAGAACAGCAAATCCGTCAGCAACCACAATGCTAGCTGTTGCCCAGTGACAGATGTCTTGTTTTTGAAAAGACTTGAATACAAGAAAACATGTTGAAAACATTAGTCAAATGTGTGTCAAAAACAGCTGAGGAGAAGCTCATTAGCATGCCACGTGTCAGAGAGATTACACTCGAGAGGATGACAGACACCAGGAAACCATCAAAGACACTAAAGCCATTGAAGAACAAGCTTCCAACAAGACCATATAAACATTATTTTCAGTACATCGTTCAGTATGTTATAGGCAGAATCGTTTAGAGATAAAGAGATTACCACGTTAAGGAAAAATAATGAAACTGGAACATTCCATGCATCTTCTCTGTAGAGGTAAATAAATGATAGATGTCAACAAAATGTGTCAACACACCTCATCCTTGTTGAACAGTCACAATGCAACCATGCAGAGATGCATTGATAATGCACATCGAAAGGGCCAGCTTTCAAGCACTCTTGATGTTCCGCAGTTAAGGCAATTAAACCATTCCTCGAGCAGATGGCCACGGTTCGCATACTGTGAACGGAAAAGTGGGAGGTATACTGGACACTGTTTTTTTCATGCAACAAGACCTGGTTGAAATCCAGGTGAAGCAACCCCGAAAGGAAGATATACTATCAAGAATACACAGAGCTTGACAACATGGCGGACAGGTGAAGACGGACTTTTGTGGTCTCCCATTTGAATCGGGATTTTTCAAGTGGATACATGGACTGTGCTATACTGACTTGGTGTGTGTGTTTATGATGTGTTGCTGAGTGTTGTGGCAGTTCTGACAGGTCTGCAAGTTGATTTTGTGCGGGTAGACACCTACGAAAGGTCTGTAAACGAACACTTTTGTGTTTTATCCTTCTCGCAAAACGCTTGACCCAAGCCATTGTTGTCAGTCTACGCCAGTTGCACGTGCTGTGTGGAGCACTCCGACTCCGACTTTCTGTATTCACCACAGGCGCTTGAACTTCTTTGTATCTCTTCATACCTGTTCATACCTCTTCATCCTTTGTCGTATTCTGTTGTTTGGCAGACTACGTGCTTGTGCCTGTAGCAGATCTACCGTACCAATAGCAGACCCACGACCTACGAATAGACAGTACAGTGCCCAGTGCCTAGTGCCGTGCCTAGTGCCGTGCCCCCTGCTGGGGATAGACTGATGTCGAGCGAATCACTTAAACGCAGTAGGTCCAACGTATCGCCAGTTAACGAGGGTGACATCGACAAAAGGCCGTGTATTGACACTCTGCACGAGAGCTTTTCTTCCCTAGGGGACTCGGACACAGCCTACAACGAGACAACGATTCTGGAGCCAGACTCTGAGTCGGAAGTTTGTCGACTCCATAGTACTGTCCTGGATCCTGCCGGTTCAGACGACCCGCTTGATCAGTCGAGACAGGAGATGTCGATCAGGGACAGCTTGAAGGAGGCCCTGAAAGACCCGGCGGTCGTTCAGGTCCTGACCAACGCCATCACGTCTTCCCTCAGAGGCGAGATCCGCACCCTGCGAGAGGCCCTGGAGAGGAAGGAGGAGAAGATCGCGGAACTGCAGGACCGCGTCGACTCGCTTGAGCAGTACTCTCGTCGGAACAACGTTCGGATCAGCGGTATCCCTGATAGCACCAACGATGTAGAGAACACCGATGCCATCGTCCAAAAGGTTGGTGAGGCGATCGGCGTGACGATCACTGACGAGATGATCGATCGGTCACACCGGGTCGGCAAGCCGGGCAAGATGGGAAGAGATGTCCTCGTCAAGTTTACATCTTACCGGTATAAGCACCTCATCATGAGGGCGCGCAGCGGCCTGAAGAACAAGGATGCTGCTCGCCTGGGGCTGTCACCTGCCGGTGCCGTTAGGCAGCCGGAGTCGGCGGCTGCCGCAGCGGCTATGCCGGTTCCATCACCAGCGGGCAGGGTCTACGTTAACGACGATCTCACACGCGAAAGATCTAGAGTCGCCGCCAGAGCCAGACAGTTGAAGAGAGACAAGAAAGTAAAGGATACCTGGGTACGTGATGGCGAGATTTATGTGAAAAAGAACGACGACTCCATCAACAAACTGTCTACAAGCCGCCAGCTGGATGTGTTCGGTTAGTTAATAGCCTATCGGATTATCAGTTAAATGAATTGATGGGTGATTGACTGACTGACAGAATGCTAACCAGTGTTTAATGGTTATACCAACAGTTACGTAACCAAACAGTACATAACAGTGGATGTTTGTAAGTTGAAGTGTTGGGATATAGTTTGATTTTGACTGAAGGTTATGAATTGGTGTCTGGACCTGCTTGATCTGTTTTAGTGCAATGTCGTACACTGCGTCTTTTCAAAATGTAATAGTGAGGGGCTCACCGAGGTGCCCCCCCCCCCCCCCTTCCCACGCTCCAAACTCGGATTTGCAAGGTCGGCTTGTTGAACTTGCTGAGGGGTGTGTTGGTCTGCCTCATGCCTTCTGTGACTGCTGGAGACTGTGACATATGTGTGGGCGTTTTCGCATTTCGCGTGAGTGCGTGTGTGTGTGTGTGTGTGTGTGTGTGTGCGCGCGTGCCACTGTTGACACATACAGGCACACCAGGCCTTACAAAGCGAACGCTTTGCACGAAGTGCGTGAAGTACGTGCAAACAGGTATAAACAAGCCAGGCTTTCACGAGTCAACGATTTGCATGAAGTACGTGCCGATAAGTATAAACAAGGCAGGTTGTAACAAGTGAACTTTGGACGAAATATGCACCGATGTGTTTAAACGAGTAAGGCTTTTTAAAAAGTGAACTCTTTGCACGAAGTTTGAACATTGTTACAACTTACATGTAAGACTTGGGTTGAAAGTAAAACTGTGTGTGCGTGTGTATGCGTGTGTGTGTGTGTGTGTGTGTGTGTGTGTGTGTGTGTGTGTGTGTGTGTGTGTGTGTGTGAGAGAGAGAGAGAGAGAGAGGGAGAGAGAGGGGGGGGAGGGCGGAGGGGAGAGAGAGAGAGCTCGCGTGCGCACTGATTTCCTTCTCCAAGTGACATGACATTCTGTATTCATGTACAATTTGTAGACCTGCAGCCCTGTGCTATTATTATGTATCTCATTGTAGTTTTGTACCTGGTTGGGGGCCACACCGTCATCCTGTTAAGCTCGTTTCGGACTTAGCCATTTTCAGTCGCTTTTTTGTTTTGCTTGTTTGTTTTGCATTAGATTTTGGTTTTATTGTCCATTGTTTGGTTGTTCATGTATATAGTTTTCTCACCGAGGCGCTCTAGCGCTGCCTTCTTTCTGTCGCGTGCTTTCCAGCGCGTGGCTTCTTTTGCCTTTTTCTTATTCTCCCTTCTGTCGCTCCATAGGATGTACGTGCCGGTTCATACCAAGACAGCAGTCCTAGCCACTTTTATTTTCAATGTGCTCACTGGCACAGTTACCTAAACTATGACCGTAGACACAAACATATACAGAGCTAGGATTGGGAACTTTGACATAAGGGCGGCAGCACTGGGCCGTAAACTAGCTTTTTTAGACCAGTCAACAATCATACCATTCTTCATACTCATTAGTCCAAATTGCTCAGACCGTTTAATATTTGCCACATTTGTGTATTTCTGTCTTCAGTACACTTTTAGTACACAAGATCTACTCTTGCGACTAGCGTGTAAAACGAAGCCAACCTCATGTAATAAGAGCGGCTCTTTGGGTGATCACCCAGCTAAACAAAATAGTATGTTTTTTAATCTGTACAAAAAAATATTGCTTTTTATATCAGGAGATGTAGAAAGAAATCCAGGTCCTCCATTAGAAAAGGGTCTATGTGTCGTGCACGTTAACGCTCGAAGCCTAGGAAAGAAACTGGACCTTCTTGAGGCAGAAAGCGATAATTTTGACATCATAACACTGTCCGAAACCTGGCTGTCTAAAAAGGACGATAATAACGACCTTCGCTTAACAAATTTCCATTCACCTGTCAGACAGGACAGAGCTGACGACCCACACGGAGGCGTAGCAATTTATGTTAGAAATAACCTTTACTGTAAACCACGACCGGACTTGCACGTGAATAATCTTGAAGCCGTCTGGGTCGAAACCAAACTTAACCAGGAAAATCTCCTCGTAGGTTCATTCTACCGCCCTCCCAATGCTAAAACTGAATACTGGGACCTTATTAGCGAGAGCATCCAAAAAGTAAACAATACTATGACCAAATATATAATACTTGGCGATTTTAACACGGATTTTTTTGATAACCCATCAAAGCATTTACTCAACATTTTAAATATGTACCAGCTGCATCAGTTAATTAACTCCCCCACAAGAATAACAGAAACCACTAGCTCGTGTCTTGACTTGATCATCACACAAAGTCCCCGAATTGTAAAGTATACCGATATCTTGCCGTCATTTTGTAGTGACCACAGTGTCCCTTGTGCTGTTCTTCAACAACCCAAGCATCATAGCCATAGGTTTAAGAGAACTATTTATAATTATGAGAAACTAGACAAAAATAAATTCTGTAGTCTTCTTCAAGGCCAGAATTGGGAAGACATTCTTGAAACAAGAAGCATCGACGAAAGTGCACGTATGTTTACACAAGTATTTATGGATTCTGCACAAGAGTGCATGCCAGTTAAAACAGTCCGTGTGCGTACAGATGATGCCCCTTGGATGACAAACGAAATTCGATTATTAATAAAGCAACGTGGCAAAATGCATAAGAAAGCTAAGCGGAGTAATCTGAAAGCTGATTGGGACAACTTTCGCACTTTTAGAAATAATGTTATTTCCAAAGTTAGGAAGCGTAAACTTGATTACTTTGATGAACTCACCGAAAAAATATCCAACCAGGAACGTTTCGGCAGCAAGGATTGGTGGAAACTAGTCAAATCCATTCTCAGGAAAAAAGGTATCGGCCCTGAGGAAATCCCCCCAATGTCTAAAAATGGAACAATTATTTATGCAAATAAAGAAAAGGCAGATACACTTAATGAATTTTTCATCGAACAAGCTACCTTAGAAAACGAGGACGACCCGCTACCACAAGTTACATTTCTCGACTGTGAAATAAATGATATTAAGCTGACTGAATTTGAGGTTAAAGAAATAATAAACAATCTTAATACCAAAAAAGCTACAGGCCCAGACCTAATACACAACAGATTATTAATAGCTGCAAATGATGTTATTTCTGTCCACTTAACACGTTTCTTCAACCGTTGTTTAAATGAAAGCGTCTTTCCGTCTATCTGGAAAACCGCAGCAGTAACGCCTGTACTCAAGAAAGGCGATGCAACACTGTGTAACAATTACCGTCCAATTTCATTATTGAGCTGTGTAGGAAAAGTGCTCGAACGGTGTGTGCACAGGCATATTTATAGATTTTTGATGCTGAATAACATAATCACTCCATCGCAGTCTGGTTTCCTGCCTGGCGAGTCAACTACAAGTCAGCTCTTGTGCATCTATGAAAATCTGTGTTCAAACTTCGACAAAAGAATCACCACTCAGTCTGTATATTTTGATATTTCTAAGGCATTTGATCGTGTATGGCATAGAGGCCTTCTACTAAAACTAGAGTCTATAGGTGTAAGAGGAAAGCTGTTGAAGTGGTTCCAAAATTACCTGACAGATCGCACTCAGGCAGTAGTTATTAAAGGAGAAAAATCTTCAGAAAAAAAAATTCCCGCTGGTGTACCTCAAGGATCTGTGCTGGGTCCCCTCTTATTTTTAATATTCATTAACGACATCGGGCACAGTATTGAGTCCATCATTAAACTATTTGCTGATGACACTAGTATGTCATTAGGCCTCACGAATCCAGACACTAGAGCCGAAATACTTACGTGTGATCTAGTAAAAATCAGTGACTGGGCAAAACTTTGGAAAGTAAAATTCAATGAAGAAAAGACAGAACTTGTAAACATTAAACGTGATACAAAACCGATACACCAACTTACATTTGGGAATGTAGTGCTCGAAGATAAACCACACCACAAACATCTAGGAATCACTCTTCAAAACAACTGCAAGTGGGACGAACATATCAGTAACATTTCTAGTAAAGTAAATATGCTCATTAACTGCTTGCGACACTTCAAATATAAACTAGGAAGAAAAGCACTTGAAATAATGTATAAATCTTTTATTCTTCCACTTTTTGACTATGCTGATATTATCTGGGATAATTGTACTAATACACAATCTAACATGCTCGAAAACATTCATCTTGAAGCCATACGAATTATCACTGGTTCTGTCCGGGGAACAAGTCATCAAAAACTTTACAACGAGTCGGGATTTTGTACTTTAAAAGAAAGACGTAAAAGACACAAATTGATACAGCTCCATAAGATGATAAACAATACTTGTCCAGATTATCTCTCAGACCTCCTCCCACCCCTAGTTTCAACAACTAATCCATACCACAGACGTCGACCCTATGAACGTATCATACCCTCCTTCCGAACTGAACTATACCGTAACTCTTTCTTCCCTTCTACTACTCTCCTGTGGAACAACCTACCAGTAAATATTCAAGAAAGTTCTTCTCTTAGTGAGTTTAAGCGCTATTTAACTAATAACGATACTAAGGTCCCTAGTTACTACTATTCCGGCCAAAGGATGGAACAAATAATTCACTGTAGATTACGACTTCAAATGAGTGACTTAAATTTTGATCTTTTTAACCGACATCTAACCGAAAACCAGTCATGCGCTTGCGGCCACCCGTTCGAAACTGCAGAACACTTTTTGTTATTATGTCCCAACTACCACGATATACGAAAAGACACACTTATGCAGATAGAGGATAATTATTTAGACATTCAAATATTACTCTTTGGTAACCGGTCGCTTGGAACCCACCAAAACGAATTCATATTTAAAAAAGTACATGAATTTATACGCCGAACACGGCGTTTCTAGTGCCTGACCAACAGCCAAAACACACACGCACGCACGCACGCCACGCATCTACAAAGTGTCTGTAGTAATAAAAACGAAACTCACACTCAGTGCAGCCTCTCTTTGGACTGAGGCTGGTGCGTACACCTCTCTCTCTCTCTCTCTCTCTCTCTCTCTCTCTCTCTCTCTCTCTCTCTCTCTCTCTCTCTCTCTCTCTCTCTCTCTCTCTCTCTCTCTCTCCAAGCACGCGCGCGCACACGCACACACACACGCGCACACACGCAGGTACGCACACACATACATACACATACACACATGCGCACGCGCAAACACACACACATACACACACACGCGCACGCACGCACGCACGCACGCACGCACGCGCGCACACACACGCGCACACACACGCGCACACACGCACACGCACACACACACACACGCGCGCGCGCTAAAATATTAATATCATCTTTATTATAAGTTCCTCTTATGTTCGCCATGTTGTTAGTCAAATAGATGTTTGTGATGTCATCAGTTTACGTACGACTCGGGCCGTACTAATATAAGTATCTTTGCTTGTTGCACGGCCCAACTGTTATATTGTTAATGAATTGTTATATAAGAAATAAACTTTGTTTAAACCAATACACAGAGCTTGAGAATCTTGATGGCTTCAGGTTTGAGGCTGACATATATATGTCTAAGCTGGACATGCATTCAGTGACACTCAAAGTAAGGGACATTCAGGTTTGGCAACCTTCTATGGCACCGGCTTTGGTACTTTGGCTGGGAAAAATACACCCAAGCTATAATGATAAGCAGTAAGAAATAAAGAGAGTAATGCGTTTATAATTTTTATTTATTTTTTAAATCAGATCCCAATTTCAGAAAGTCAATAATGATTTGTCAAATCATTGACAGTGTGGACAATCATTTTGGTGAATATCTTTGACATTTCCTAGTTGTTCGTCTGTATTCTTGGCATAATAGCAAAGAGCCTGCTGACTGCAAGCTGATACATGAAACTGTCCAGCATGCTGAATTAAGCCAAACCAGAGATGCGATCCTGTGGCATCAGGCTCCTAAACCTAAACTGTTTTACTGAGACATAACAAAGGCAAAGCTGGTAAGTTTTACATTATTATTATTGATCACTTTTATATAGCGCTATTCTCCGCTTTCGAACAGACTCATTGCGCTCGCATGTGATTCTACATGAGTGAATAGCTTTTTATAGCGCGTTTTTGAATATCCACCGAAGTGGTGTACTTACAGCGCTGGCATGGCTGGTGCCACATGAAACTGCTGCCATCTCGGCGCGTTCTGTGTACACTTAATACCATGCACCATGTCACTTCATGCAAAGCCACATACGTAAGGTGTATGCGTGTTTAGCTGTAACCTGCCACCTGCACTTTTGGGGGAATGACCGGGATCTTTTACTGCTACTGCAGTAACACGGGGGTTGGAACGGATACCGAAATAAGAGTCAACACAGAAAGCTGACCCTGAGAATAAAATTCTCCCGCCGCTTCTGCAGGGAATCAAACCCGCGACCTTTCGATCACGAGTCCGGCGCTCTAACCACTGAGCTATCCCCGCCCCCGTACATACATCGGGCATGTTTCTCGCCTATCTTCCATGGGGTATAGAGTACTGTGAAACTGATTTCAGGTTAAATGGAGGTAGACCAGTGAATAAGACAGCACCTGTAGCGGTTTTGTGGAAGTCGTTTATTGAGATTTGAAGAGATGTGCATTTTTGTGAAAGGTTGCTGAACTTTTGGACTTGAGTATATTCTATTCCGTGACGTCATCCATTAATGCAGGTGTTAATCAAACATTCTCTGTGACTCTCTCAGTCGCCATGATATATTTGGTAGTAAATGAAGCACTTTTGTTCAATTTTTTACATGAGCATTGTACAAAATTAAGCAACGTGGCATTTTTTCTTTTTTAATCTTCATTAATCCCACACGCGTAATTCAGGCCACCATACCTGGGTAAGACAACAACAGCCGCAAGAGCAGTCCTACCCACTGATATCAGCATGTGTAGTATTTCTGTGTGTCAAAAGAATGGCATAGCTGCCTGTTGTTTGGGATTTGTGTGGGACACGCCCATTTTAATACATGCCATTAAGCTGCTATGTACCATCTCAGATAATCCCTAAAAGCAGAGTAGATCATCTTGCAGACAAGCAGATATTGAAAAGAAACATACTGAGCTATCCAAAAATCATTGTCTGCAAAAATCCCCCCGGGGGGGGGGGGGGGGGGGTCGATACCTGGCCCATGGACTCTCTCTCTCTCTCTCTCTCTCTCTCTCTCTCTCTCTCTCACACACACACACACACACACACACACACACACACACACACACACACACACACACACACACACACACACACACACTCACACACATTGTCGCTTCCCTAATAGTCGCTGACGTAATCCCTGCCACACTTCCCCGCACTAACTCCCCAACACCACAACACAACAATGATCATCCTTTCACGCCCTTTAATAATTACACAATCCTACCCATCACACGCAAAATTCATTCCATTCAGACGCACGACTTAACTAAGGCATATACAGGGTCCAATCATTCACAAGAAATACATCATGACATTTCAAGACAATGGAGGACAATAATATGCTAAGAGGCGATGACCTAGTCACATTGGTTAATGAAAAGCACGAGACACAGTTCCCCAAACGCTATAGCATAGCTCAACCTCACGAGCTCACTCGGCTAAGAGCACTGGTCGAACCAGTAACACAGCGACGACAGGACACTGGTCCACGAAGTGGAAGCGTGACATCAGTTACACCCCTCGTCGATGATGACAAAGATGGGTGACAGACGACGCCAAGTCGTCATGAGCAGCCCCGTGCCAGCAACAGAACGCGGTGAAGGGTTTCGGCAGGCGTCACAGACTGCAGCAGCGAAGTTACGACGCCCCACCGAAACACCAGACAGGGGCGGTGCCAACAGGCAGCAACCGTCGACCAGTCGCCAACGTAGACATGGCAGTGAAGAATAAATATTAACTGATAGATAGATGATTGATGATAGACGATAGACGCTAAACGAACGTGGACAGACGATCGATAGCTCGAGGGATCGATAACTGGAGTCCTGCAATCAGAATATACTGTCTGAAATTTCCCCGAATAACAAACCTAGTCCTGCTTAAACATACACTTTTTTTTCTTTTTCTTTTTTTCTTTTTCACTCTTCATTGTACGCTGCAGTGTCCCATCAGGTCACACACTATACTCATTCACAACCCGTAATAAATTAACAATCATCTTATCATTCAATAAATTTTACGAACATTATTGAAGTTCAAATGATAACTGCAAACAATATGTATATAAAATATAGCGTTCCTCGAACGCTAACGGAAAATGTAAATTACTACACCATTCCACCCTGTAGTTAAGCTACAGAACAGAGGATTTGAAAAGAAATCACACTGCTGAAGACCGGGGCCCAACAAAGAAACGCTTTGGCGATCCAAACGGCCTTCCCTCTCGGAGATGGACAACGGACTGGTTACTCTAGCTCGTTTTGCGCCTCACGCCGACAGAATCCATTCTACTCCACATTGGTTGACTTAGACCACGTGACCTATAGATGCCCGACAGGACTCACGGGCCTACCCGTGCTATCGCGGACCCACTGCCTGCACGGTATGGACTCATACAACTGCTGTCCAACAACAACAACTTTAAACACAAGTCATCCAGGTGGACGTGGCACACATACCACGCACGCACGCACACACACACACACACACACACACACACACACACACACACACACACACACACACACACACACACACACACACTTTTTCCTCTACTTCAGTGTTCTAAGATTGTCTTGAGATCACTCGTTTGATGGTTTTGATCAAATTGGTCGTCTGCAACAGGTGCTGTTTGGAGTCCCATGGCTTTTTGTTATTTGTTTTATCTTTTGTGGTGGTCATCATTTGCTTTTGGTGTGTGTGTGTGTGTGTGTGTGTGTGTGTGTGTGTGTGTGTGTGTGTGTGTGAGTGTGTGTGTGTGTGTGTGTGTGTGTCTGTGTGTCTGTGTGTCTGTGTGTGGTATGTGTGTCACGTCCACCTGGGTTAGGTGACTAGACTGACTTATCTTTTGTGGTGGTCATCATTTGCTTTTGGTGTGTTTGTGTGTGTGTGTGTGTGTGTGTGTGTGTGTGTGTGTGTGTGTGTGTGTGTGTGTGTCTGTGTGTGCGTGTCTGTGTGTGGTATGTGTGTCACGTCCACCTGGGTTAGGTGACTAGACTGACGGGGACTTGTGTTTAAAGTAGTTTTTTTGGACAACAGTTGTATGAGTTCATACCGTCGGGTGTTGGGACGACAAACCGACCACAAGTGGTTTTTCAGCATGGCCCTCGTGATTCAGATTCTAATCGCCTTCTTGACATCCCCTGGACCTGAAATCGTCACAGCTGCTTCAGAAAACACTGACACTGTTGCCACCACGCTCAGTTCCGTTCGCTCCCAAAGAGATACACCCAGTAACCCTAATGTAACAGTTCCCATAACTCCGTGTCCAAAAGTGCCCGTGGAGTCAATAAACAAATGTGAGGATATGCGGTGTCGAAAGGATGCCGGGAATTTTGTTATCAACACAGCTAAATGTCCTGCGAGAACCCGTCCTGTTATCGACACAGCACCAGCCACAGTCAGAATCGTAGCGAGTGAAATGTTCAGTACACCGATGGACAACCTCTGTATCTGGCGATTCATTTTTCCACCAACGTATATCGCTGATGTGACGATTGACCGACTGGTACTGAACACCACTCAGCCCTATCGTATTCTGCTATTCGAAGTTCAATTCGATCCCCCAGAAAGAACGTTTTTCACTGATCTAAAGCTAAAAGGGAGAAGAAAGTATGCCATCACTGATTCAATGTTAAAATGCAGCAGTGTGACTTTCACTACCAAGATCCCGCTCATCTTCGTCTTCCGGGGTGAAGGTCACCTGTGCCCTGGAACACAGATAACGATCCATTTTCACGTTCGTCCTGGAACCGTGGCTTTGCCTGTGACACGGCTGACGGACGCCGTCGGCTATGTGACATCGCCCCGCTACGACGGACTGCACAGCGTCTATTTAAACAACTATGATGGGGATTTTCACCTGCAGGTTTCGGACAACGAGTCCGTGTTGATTAAATTCGTTCACTTTACATTGGAACCTAGGTATCGGCGTTGTTATGATTACTTGCAGTTCAATGATCCAGCACTGAACCACAGGCGGAAAATGTGTGGAACGCAAATTATACCACCACGGCTGTATCGTTCCTCAATACACCTCTTCTTCCATACCCACAGAACGGAAGAGTTCACTGGGTTCAAGATGATGTACGCCATTTTTCCCAGGTCCCAAGAGCCCCAGCCCCAGGAGCTGTCAGATAATCTGTACAACTGCTCCGTCCCCCGTTTACACATCTTCAAGCCGCTGCTCGGCTGTAATATGGCAAGAGAATGTCAAGGGAACGAAGACGAGAAAGGCTGCAGTTACGCCAGCACTGACTGTGGAGACGGAGCACTAGACGCGGGAACAAAATGTTACCGGTTTGTTCGACGTGAAGGATTTACGACGTGGAATGAGGCCTCTTCTAAATGCACTGGAGGTAACGAGAGGCTGGTCACACTGGCGACACGGGATGAAGTTGCACGATTCAGGCAGATCATGGCAACTGTGAAGGATCCGCGTGCTGTTGTCATCGGGGCACAGCTGTTGGACAAAATACAGTTCGTGATTGCGGATGCGGTGTACAAACACGTGTGGCAATGGCGGGATGGCAGACAGACAATTTTCTCTCAAAGGTCTTTTCATTCTCCCCAGTGCGGTTTTTACGATCCCCTCACAAATACAGCATCTTCAGATGGCTGTTACTGGAACAAACACGCAGACATACTCTGTGAATTCAGGAAACCGACTGTACGTTCAGTAAACAAAACTCAAGTTCAATTGGTTAGCAGCATATCCACTGATATTAATCACATAGTTTGGAAAGTAAGTGTGGTTCGGTGTCCTTCCGGTCACGTGGCAATGGACTTCTTGTCATGTGACATTCAGGGGCAGTGCGGGGTGAAAGAATTCATGGCGTCATGTGACTCGGAAAACGTCACAGTATCCATGTTTGTGTGTGAAAATAGCCATGAAACTCTGCACTACACTCTGGTGTGTCATCGTATTCAGCACTGCGCAGACAACACAGATGAGGACTTTTGTCAGTTTTCTCCATGTTCGGCTTCTTCGTTTCGATGCCAGAACGGTCAGTGCATTGCTCTTAACCAAGAATGTGACGGAACGTCGGACTGTTATGACGGTTCGGATGAAACGTGTTCAAAAGACGTCCAACCTCTTCCGCTGACCTCTCAGCCAGCAGTACTCGACGTGGATGGCACAGGGCAGCCTATCCTCAGAGAGATGAAGAATTCAGATGACTGTCCTTTAACCCACTTTCAGTGCTCCCAAGGACACTGCCTGCCCATCTATCTCCGTTGCAATGGTGTGGATGATTGTCCGAACCGTGAGGATGAGGCATCGTGTGAGATATACACATGTTCCGGTTTCTACCGCTGTCGAGGGTCCAAAGTGTGTCTGCATCCAGATCACGTGTGTGACGGCGTGTTCCAGTGTCCTCAGTATGATGACGAGTTGCTGTGTGAAAAACCGGCCTGTCCTGATGTGTGTCAATGTCAGGGTCTGGCCTATGTTTGCACTGTTAAATTCTCCGCCAGTTCCTACCCTGATCTTCGCTACCTGGACGCCAGTGGTTCTGATATGAGACCCAGTGACTTGTCTAACAACCTCCTGCTGATACATCTTCGTCTGTCGGACTGCCGCATTGACAAACAGCCGATTTTGGTGCTTCCTAATCTGAGGCATTTGGATCTAAGTGGAAATGGACTAAAGCACATTGGCATGCAACATTTCCACTCCTTGAATAATCTACGAGTTCTTGTGTTGTCCCGTAACCCCTTGTCGTCGATAACAAACACGGAGTCGCCGGAACTAGGCTTGGTGGTACTCGAGACTATCACTTTATCGGATACCAGTTTCAATGTGTTCAACGGTAGTGCACTGGCCGGCTTCCCGAACCTCAAGACACTCAAGATTTCGTGGAGCAAGCTAACGACAATAGCAGATGATGGATTCAAGTCCACTCCGCTGTTGGAGAACTTGGACGTGAGAGGTTCCCCGTTGAAGGACTACCCTACTGATCTGCTGAGAAGTCTAGTTTCTCTGAAGGTGGTGCATACTGACAACTACAAGTTGTGTTGTGAAGCCATGCTTCCTGAGGACCTCAACTTGAATAACTGCTATGTATATGCGATGCAAGACCTGCTGGCGTCGTGTAAAGACCTTCTCAAGTCCAACGTGTACCGTGTGTTTCTGTGGCTCTTTGCTTCACTGTCCGCTGTGGGCAACGTGGGCAGTTTTGTGGCCAGACTCTACCTCGGCAACAAAGGCGCAGGTCTGGGCAGCTTCAATATCTTTGTTAGCAATCTCTCCATGGCTGATTTCTTCATGGGGGTCTGCCTGGCCATTGTAGGGGTGGCTGATCAGATCTATCGTGGGAAATACTTCTGGCACGACGACCTGTGGAGGGAAAGCATTGTCTGTAAGGTCGCTGGCTTTCTGTCTCTGATGTCCACTGAGGTGTCGGCCTTCATCATCTGCCTCATCACTCTGGATCGCTTCCTCGCCCTGCGCTTTCCCTTTAGCAGACTTCACTTCAGCCGCGGCTCCGCTCTGGCGGCTTGCACAACTGTCTGGGTAGTTGGAATTGTCTTGGCAACAGTTCCTCTCTTACCTGTGACATCACATTGGGAATTCTACAGTCAGACTGGCATTTGTATCCCGCTGCCATTCACGACTAGTGTGCGTTTCCATGGTTACGACTACTCCTTCAGCGTGATGATCGTTCTGAACTTCCTGCTGTTCCTGCTGATTGCTGTGGGCCAGGCGATCATATACTGGTCTGTGCGCTCCAACTCTATATCCTCTTCGAAGAAATCGGGGTCCAGAGACGCCACCATCGCGCGCCGCCTGACCACCATTGTTCTTTCAGACTTCCTGTGCTGGTTTCCTATCGGTTTGCTGGGTATGCTGGCTTCCACAGGAATTCGTATCCCTGACGAGCTCAACGTCGCTGTGGCCATCTTCGTGATGCCTTTCAACTCCGCGCTGAACCCCTTCCTCTACACCTTCAACGTGCTGATGGAGAAACGTCAGAAGGCACAGGAGATGTACTTACTGAAGCGGCTGGAAACTGAAATGTGTGCAGAACAGAGTGACGCAGTGTTCAAGGTTTCACTAACAGTCAACAAATCCACGGCCATCGAACTGATCAAAACGTGGTACGATGAGCAAGTACTCACTAAGGAAGATATTCTGTCGTGTGGGTCAGTGAAGGAATCACCTCAGTGAGCACTCACTCGGTAAGTGTTGTTATTGTTACTGTGCATGTGTGCATATGTTATCTTAATGTGTTATAAACTAGCTTTTTGTTGGCTACAATTTTAATTTGTTCAACACATTTCTTTTCCTTTATTCATACGTCTTGCGTTAAATTAGCATACGTTTAATTTGAATTTTATCATTTAGTTGTTACACTGATGGTATGTTTCAAAGTATATTTCCTTTTAAGGACAATAAAATATTCTTTGTGTTATCTTATTGCGCTCACCAAATCGCAAGAAGAGGACATGAAGTGCGGCAGTGGATATTTACTGAAGAACTTAAGCAAGACTTCACATTGTGCTCACAACCTTATCTGTTTGGTAAAGCAACTCAGAATTGGTCAGCTTTTAGCCAACACCACACTGTGTTCACAGACCTAACTGTCGTAATGTAACTGGAAACTGTTAAACAATAACTATACACCACATCAAGACTTCCCATTATGCTCACAGACTTAACTGTGTTAGAGCAGCTCCAAACTGGTAAACAATTGAGATCGGGACGGTATGTGTGCGCTTGGAAATGCCCTTATGCTCACAATCCGTCACTCGGGCATTTTTTTAACGTTGCCTTTGAAACGGTTCACGCGTCATTGGATTGACAGTTGCCCTTTCTCTTCATTTCCAGACAGATCGTCGAGCGCTTCCTCTTTGTGCTCATCCCGTAACTGTGGTACATCGACTGGTCAACGGTTAGCTTACAGTACACAAGACCTTCCTCTTTGTGCTCATCCCGTAACTGTGGTACATCGACTGGTCAACGGTTAGCTTACAGTACACAAGACCTTCCTCTTTGTGCTCATCCCGTAACTGTGGTACATCGACTGGTCAACGGTTAGCTTACAGTACACAAGACCGTCCTCTTTGTGCTCATCCCGTAACTGTGGTACATCGACTGGTCAACGGTTAGCTTACAGTACACAAGACCTTCCTCTGTGTTCACAGACTTGTGCCAAGGCAACCAGAGAAGTGGTAGATAGCTAGTAATACTTAGTCAGATTACTGATGATCACCATGACTGTGATTCAGTCAGATTAATGATGATCTGTAGCCATCACGCAGACAGTGATTCAGTCAGATTAATGATGATCTGTAACCATCACACTGACAGTGATTCAGTTATATTGATGGTGAACTGTAACATGGTGTGATCCATCACAATGATAGTTAGTTCTTGGATTACAATGTCCCGTCAACCGCATTGGTTACCTCGGGACGAATCACTCGATCAAAACTCGTTTACACTGGTTACCTCGGGACGAATCACTCGTTGAAAACTCGTTTACACTGGTTACCTCGGGACGAATCACTCGTTTACACTGGTTACCTCGGGACGAATCACTCATTTACAGTGGTTACCTCGGGACGAATCACTCGTTCAAAATTGTTTTACACTGGTTACCTCGGAACGAATCATTCGTTCAAATTATTTTACAATGATTACCTCGGGACGAATCACTCGTTCAAATTATTTTACACTGGTTACCTCGGGACGAATCACTCATTCAAATTCTTTTACACTGGTTACCTCGGGACGATTCACTCGTTCAAAACTATTCTACACTGGTTACCTCGGGACGAATCATTCATTCAAAACTCTTTTACACTGGTTACCTCGGGACGAATCGCTCGTTCAAAACACTTTTACATTGGTTACTTCGGGACGAATCACTCGTTTACACTGGTTATCTCGGGACGAATCACTCCTTCAGAACTATTTTACATTGGTTCAAAATATATGTCACTAAATGACAAGTTTGTCTAGTTCACTGTTAAAACCACAAAAATAAAATATAAATATAATACATATATATATTTTAAACTCTAACCATCCATCTGTTTCTCGATGCTCAGTAACACACTTCACATCAGTTCAAAACACAAGTCACTAAATCACAAGTTTGTCTAATTCACTGTTACAACGTCAAAAATCAAACCGTCCATCTGTTTCTTAATGCACTCGAGCACATGTCTTGGTACACCAAAAGCCCATTCCATTCCTTGGTACCTGTTCATATTCCACAGGCACTCACTGCCGGAACCTGCTTCGGTCATTTGTGACTTTGAGCAGGGTGACATATTTTATTCTGCAGGCCCTCACAGAATTTCTGTCAGTGTGGTGTTGCAGTCTCATTCCCTTTAAATGTGACGTTACATTTTATTACCAATCTGACTCAGATTCCTTCAGTGTGGTGTTACGGAGCAGCCCTCATCAATCTCTTTCAGTGTGACTGACAGATCATCCATCTCCAAGCTCTGTCAGTGTGATGTTACAGATCATCCATCATCCATCTCTGTCAGTGTGATGTTACGAATCATCCATCATCAATCTCTGTCAGTGTGATGTTACAGATCATCCATCATCAATCTGTGTCAGTGTGATGTTACAGATCATCCATCATCAATCGGTGTCAGTGTGATGTTACAGATCATCCATCATCAATCTCTGTCAATGTGATGGATCAGACTAACACCAAGGCTTCATACAATTAAAAGAACAAACCAGAAAACACACGCACATTTCAATTTTCATTTATTCCAGGTGTGACTTTGTTTACAGCAGTCAGCTGACTGAGGAACGTGGAGGGAGAACTATTTACTTCAACCTTCAGAGACCTGTGAGCCATCTGGGACCCACCACAAGAAAGGAGAAGAAAACAGAAACAACAATTACACGCATGAATCCATAAACAACCAAAAAAGAAGCGCGCGCGCGCGCGAACATTCATACACGCACGCACGCACGCACGCACGCACGCACCCACACACACACACACACACACACACACACACACACACACACACACACATATATATATATAATCGTCAGTGAAATGTAGTGTTGTGACTTTTCAATGTGTATGTGTGCACACGACGATCCGCACTTTTGCCTGTGTTGAAAGCAGTCACCCTATGCCCTCCGTAGGTTTGCCTCAAGAAGTGACAGTCGTGCCGCACATGCCATCATCCTCACAGATTCAATGAGCTTGCTACAAAATGTGAAAAGGGGAATAGGAAGCCGATACTGGAAAGGTCGACATCCACGTTCTAAAACTGCTGCCCTGGACATACCGGAGTGAAGGGAAACGACCGAGCAGATAGACTGGCGGGTAAAGCAACTCTAACAAGTGGCTTGCTTCTCGGAACATCTGAAGTGTTGAGGAGTTTGAGACACTACCTGCCGGCACAAAAGCGAGGACATCAATCGCCTGGAGGAGAGAGGCGTGGAAAGAGGAAGCGCTAGACGATCTTCCTTGAACGTACGAGAGAGGGCCATCGTCAGTCAGACGAACATTGGGACTGTTTCAAAAGCGACGTTGAGGAAACGTCTGAGAGACATAGTGGAGCGCGTATGGCGTTTTCCGAGCGCATAATTACCATCTTGAACTGAACTGAACTGGCAGGGTGCTTCGATCTCCGAGGAATAAAAACACGACTCGGAGAGGAGCCACACGAATATTCAAACTGTTCTAGCGGTTGGAAAGGCGCTTGGGCCTGTGAGTGAAATGGACAAAGAGGGGCTGCAATTCTTCAAACCGTTTGTTCAGAATCAACACACAAGGGAATTAATTAGCACTCGAAAGACGTCACACAAACACAACAACAAAGACCTGAGTCACCTGGCACGCGAGTAAATATTGCGTACCAGAGGTACATTCTATGAGGTCTTTGTTGCTGTGCTTCTGTGACATCTTTTGAGCGCTAATTAACTCACTTGTGTGTTGATTCTGTACGAGCGCTCCGGACCTGGCTGTGTTTCAGATTGTTCAAAAGACAGGACAGTGCTGTATACGCTGTCGAATAAAATGTACATTGTGTAAATGTGCAATTTCCTGTTTAAGGGACTTTGGAAGCTCTCTCTCTCTCTCTCTCTCTCTCTCTCTCTCTCTCTCTCTCTCTCTCTCTCTCTCTCTCTCTCTCTCTCTCTCTCTCACACACACACACACACAGAGATATGTATAGATATATATATATAGATATATATACATATAGATAGATAGATAGATAGATAGATAGATAGATATACACGTGTGTGTGTGTATTATGTGTCTGTGCGCCCTTTCTGGGTGAGCCGTGCTTGCTAACCGTTTACCACATATCTAGTTCCTGTACTTTTTTCTTTTTTTTAATGTATTGGCTTACTCTGCTCTAACTGTTGACAACCACCTTCGAAAACTTCTGTGGGAGTACTGTTCTGTACCTGCCGGAGTGGAGGAAAATGATCGAACAGACAAACTGGCGGGCAAAGTAACCCTGGCAAGTGGCTTGCTTTTCGGAAGACCTGAAGTGTTGAGAAGCTTGAGACACTAACTGCGGGCGCAAAGCCAAGGACATCACACCATGGATCACCTGGAGGAGAGAGGCGTGGAAAGAGGAAGCGCTAGACGATCTTCCTTGAAAGGACGACAGAGGGCCATCGTCAATCAGACGCACGCTGGAACCGTTTCAAAGGCAACGTTGAGGAAACGTCTGAGAGACGGGGTGGAGCGCAGAGACACTGTCTTGAACTGAACTGAACTGAACTCCTCTACTAATTAGCGTTCCAGACTGCACCACAGATACACTCCCTACTCACATATTAAGCCCTCGTATAACCCTCAGGAATTTTAAATCTTCCTTGAAAACGTTTCTGTCAGGTCCAGCTAGGTTAGGTGGGCGGTGACTGGATTTTTGTCAATTTTTATTTTATTGATACCTTCCATACCGTGCGTGCGCGGGTAGGCCATGAGTCCGGTCGGACAGGTATGGGTCACGCGTCGCTTTCCGGTACCCTTCCAGCACTCCAAGTCTCGTTTTTCGGCACCATTCGCTTCCCGGTACCATCCTGGCACTCCAACCATCGCTTTCCGGTACACTTCCGGCACGATAGCCTTGGTTTCCGACACCTTTCTACTCCAAACCTCGTTTTTTGGCACCATCGTTTCCTCTCCAAGGCTCGCTTTTAATTTCCACGGATCTGTTCAGCGATATCTTAATACTACTAAAGCACAACATCTTGTCCACAGAAACTATTCTAAGCGTGTTCACGCACGCACGCACGCACGCACGCACGCACACACACACACACACACACACACACACACACACACACACACACACACACACGTTCACTCACTCACTCACATACGAGCACAGTTCCTACAAATCTGAGTCTACCAGTAGGCCTATACCCTTCGTAACGTTAGCGAAATGTTTCACAGTAAGTATTAAGACAGTGGAAGCAGCATTATAGTGTTGAAACGCGTGCACAGGTGCGTCCGGCCCTCGAGATTGAAGTTTCCACTCTTCTCAGCAGAGGAGATTCGTTTATTGAGATGCGATTTGACCAGAAAACAGCTTTGTGTTTCTATAACGGTTCTGTGTTTCTGCGACGGCTTGGTGTTGCTGTAACGGTTCTGTGTTTCTGCGACAGCTTGGTGTTGCTGTAACGGTTGGGCGTTTCTTTAACGGCTTGATGTTTCTGTAAC